>CM069857.1:49377109-49554609 GCA_036172795.1 Pelodytes ibericus | reverse complement strand
AGAAATGATCTTTTATGTTTTTTTATTTTTTACAGCAATGCAGTTGATTTAATTAAATTAATTAATGCTCATTTTTTTATTTTCGTCACAGCATTGGATGATCGTTTTGATGATGATGATTTTGATCTCATTGAGGAGAACTTGGGTGTGAAAATCAAACGTGTAAGTATATGAAACAACAAATTCACTGCAGACATTTGGAGATATCTTGGATGATGTGGCTGTCCTTCTACATTTGTTATTTTACAATACGTTGCTATTTTATGCCCTCTTATCTTCTCACCAGATCATTTGTGCCAGTCTGTTGTCTTTTAAAAGATATGTGTCTCCTTGTAACCTAAAGATCTGATAATTTGAGAAATATTCCTTTGCAGAATAAGTTCAGGCGAGTTCGAAAGATGTCAGATGATGAAGACGAGGAGGAAGAAGACTTTGGAAAGGAAGAACATGAGAAAGAGGCCATCGCTGAGGAAATTTTCCAGGATGGAGAAGATGATGATGGGCATGAACCTACGGAGCAAACCATTATTGCTCCAGAGGAAGAAGAGGAGGAGGAAGATGATGAATCGGGTATGAGATCTTGGGGGTGTTTGTTGCGTTTGGAGAAAGGGGAATGCTACAGAACGGATTTATAACACAATGCATATTGGAGGGGAAATGCCGAATCTCATTATATTTGTTGTTTCCCAGATATTGATGATTTCATTGTTGACGATGATGGCCAACCCCTGAAGAAACCCAAATGGAGGAAGAAGTTACCTGGATATACTGATGCGTAAGTTGTCATACACAAATGTTCTTGAAACTAGATAAAGTGTTGTTTCTTACTAGTTTAATGAGCAGCATAATCTATTTGAAAGCTAAAAATGTAATCATCTGGTAATCAAAGCATCATTTATGCTTCCAAAATAGCCATCCCATTTAAAGTAGCTCTGCCATCTGGAAATCTATTTCAACTTCTATAGCTTCCTTTTGAGACCTCTGCCTAGTTTATTAGTAACTTCATTATCTTAAAATATTTTCCTTTTTCTCTTTGTAAATAATCAAGTTTGCTTTTGTATTTTTCTATACACAGTCACAAGTGTTATTGGCTCGGTGATGTCTATTATTATGGTCCTAACCCCAGTTTTCTGACTAATTTTTAGGGCTTTGCAGGAAGCTCAAGAGATCTTCGGTGTGGATTTTGATTATGATGAGTTTGAAAAGTACAATGAAGATGATGAGGAAATGGAAGAATATGAATATGAAGATGATGAAGCTGATGCAGAAACACGTGTTAGGCCGAAAAAGCCAACTAAGAAGCGTGTGAACCGCCGCAGCATCTTTGAAATCTACGAGCCTAGTGAACTGGAGAGCAGCCATCTAACTGACCAAGACAATGAGATCCGCACTACTGATCTGCCAGAGAGGTTTCAGGTATGAAGACTTCATCTTCTTACATGGAAAAAACATCACTTCATAAGTTATGTATGTGAAATGCTAGCTTATACATGCAAAATAACTATATCACCAAGTAGGGATTATGCTGCTCACCTAATGCTTATGTGGCCTCTAGTGGGATTTTCCAGTGTGAATATTTTATTTCGTTATTTTACTAATCCATAAATCTGTTTCGTTTTTAAACACCCTGTGTCTGAAAAATGATTAACAGTTTTTTGGGGTTTTTTTTTTTAAACAGCTGCGTTCCATACCAATTAAATCTGCTGAAGAGGATGAGCTGGAGGAAGAAGCTGACTGGATTTACAGAAATGCTTTTGCAACACCAACCATATCATTACAGGTGAGTCAGTATCACATCAATATTATAATTGCATGTTGGTCTCTTTTAAACAAAAAACAAAAACAACTTTTTTTTTTTTTTTAAATACATTTTACTGTACTAAGTATAAGATGACACTGATTATAAGACCCCCTCCCCAAAACTTTAGATCTTAATTTAGGGAAAAGACTAAATAGAAAATGACCCTATGCTCATCCTCCGATGCTGCCTGACACTTCTGCCGGGACTTCTGAGACGGATTGACTGGAGCTCATGTAACAATCCATGCAAACCTTATTGTAATTTGAAAGCCATTCATGCCAGTTGAAGCATCCATTGGATGGAGTAAGTGTGGGGGTTTCAATTCAATTTAAAGATTGGTTTCTTTTGCAGGAAAGCAATGATTACCTTGAACGTGGACAAGTTGGCGCCACTTTCAGCAGAAAGGGACCAAGCACCATACAGAAGATCAGAGAGGCCCTAAACTTCATGCGAAATCAACATTTTGAGGTACTTCAACTGTGATTTATTTATCAAAATCTAATCGTTATGTCACAGGGCACTGTTTAGTATTCCATATGGCATTTGGTGGCTTTTGTTATTTTTTTTTTTTAGGTTATTTTATAGCTTCGATCATTTGCTTCAGTAATAGAATGAAAAGTAAAAAAAAGCCTGCTTCCATTTGTCTGAAGTAAACCCGCCCTTTATCTTTGAAGATGTCCTTAGCCAAGCTAAGGAAGTCTATGCCAATTTATTTTCATAGGTTCCCTGGACCTTTCACTTATATACTGTTTCCTTTTTACCATTTATCCATTAAACTGGTATGTCTTAATGTCTTAGCATCATCTTCAGAGTCACCTTACTGCAGATTTGGCAATTATAATGTATATTGGCACAAGGGGAAAGTTTAGTGCCTGTTAAAATGGTGTTAGACTGTTGGTGTAATTAAACTTTCAAATTACTTAGAAATCTGATTCCACTGTTCATGGTTTTCTAATTGATTGTATGGACATTAGTCAAGGTTATGTGGATTTAACTTCTGTTTTTTTTTCTTTTCAAGGTCCCTTTTATTGCCTTCTACAGGAAGGAGTACGTGGAACCAGAACTAAATATTAACGACTTGTGGCGCGTGTGGCATTGGGATGAGAAGGTAAGTCATCTCTTTGCTTTGTCTGCTCTGCATATTTGTCTCTTCACTCATACAATACATGATCGTAATTTCTCTTCCTTAGTGGACCCAGCTGAAGATGCGTAAGCAGAATTTGATCCGCCTTTTCCAGAAGATGCAAGCTTACCAGTATGAACAAATATCTGCAGATCCCGACAAGCCATTAGCTGATGGAATAAGAGCCTTAGATACCTCTGATTTGGAAAGGTACTAAATGGCTTCTTATAATAAGCATTCTATATAACTTGTTAATTACCTTCTTAAAAATGTGTTTGGTTGTTATAAAACATGAACTGTCTACACACTGGTGTGTATGCTTCACAGAGCATTAAACAATAATGGTGTTTTTTGGGGTTTCTTATACTTCGTTTTATACTCAAGTTAAATGCCTGGATCATATGAGTGTCTACACTCCTAGGACAAATGTTGTAGAAGTTAACTTGTCATCTTTTCAATTACTGGTGCCAAAAATGGCACTTGAAAGCACTTCCAAGACTTCCAGCTTAACATATAAAAGCAAGATCTTTTAATGTGTTCTTCCTGATAAAACACTTATAAAGCTTAATGATGAAGGGATTTGCATTGACCTTTTAACTTTTCGTATTTTCCTTTATTTTCATCAAAGCCAAATTGAACTGCAAATATTTGAATGCACATGAGTTAATTAAATATGACTTTTTCTTGTCTTGGCAGGCTGAAGGATGTAAGGTCAATGGATGAGCTAAAAGATGTATACAACCATTTCTTGCTTTACTATGGCCGAGATATCCCCAAGATGCAGAATGCAGCAAAATCCAGTAAAAAGAAACTAAAACGCATCCAAGAGGAAGGAGAGGAGGAAGGTTTGTAAACCTGATTATAGAGAAGTAAGAAATCTAGCGTGCCATAAATGCATGTATGTATTATTTGATGAATGGGAAGGGACACATTAGGCAATGTCTCTCTATTCAATCTCAGTATGAACTCCCGACCGCATTTCATGTTATGGCACTTGCATAATTTGTGCTTTTCATTTTGGCAGGGGCTGAACCTGAAGATGAGGAACAAAAGGGACCTGATTTAAAACAAGCTTCTCGTAGAGACATGTATGCAATCTGCCAAAGTGCTGGTTTGGGTGAGTCTCTACTACTGTCTATCCACAGTATACACTCTTTGATTTATAATTTTAACCGTTTAACAAGTAAAGTGGAATAAATGATGCTCAGAGGAGTATGTGTTTGGAGTGGCAGATATGAGTACATTTTTGTGTTGTCTGTCCTCTACTGTGTTGAGCTAGCTTTTCAGACAAGCTCTTTTTTTATGTCCAATTGCTCGTGTTATTTTTTTTTTTTTTAATTTAATTTATTCATTTATTTTTTATTTCATTTTGCAGATGGACTGGCTAAAAAATTTGGTTTGACACCAGAACAGTTTGGAGAGAACTTGCGTGATAGTTACCAGCGGCATGAGACTGAGCAGTTCCCAGCAGAACCCCTAGAACTTGCTAAGGATTACGTGTGCAGGTCAGCGTGCTTTTCTTACTTCCTCTTTCATCTTGACGATATACAGTACAATGTGAAAAGAATGTGTCAGTATTAACTACAACGTTTTCATGGCAGCAAATGTGCACAAGAAATGCTTGATTACAAGGTTAAAAAATAATGATCCAGTGTTTATTGTCCTTTTGTAGGGTTTCACATGGCCTTCCAGGGTTTTTGCTTTGCTTCTTACACCATTCATTAAACTGGTAGCTGCCCCTTATAATTATCTTCTCAAAATTCATGCTATCCCTGCTCACATTAAAGTGTACCAGTTATGTAAAAATGACAAGCTATCACTTTAAAGAGGCAGGAAATATGTCTGTACATAATAGCAGTATTTTAGCAGAATAGTGATACCAGAATTTTCTATATATATTTGTTACCAAGGCATTTGTTTTTGAGCTTCTAAGTCAGTATCATAGAGGTGAAAAACACAAATTGACCTACAGGCTCCAACTGTGCATTAAAGCTAAAACATTCAACCAAATAGGGAACTTGTTGCATTGGGAAAAGATAGATTAGGATTATTTTTTTGTGTGTGTGTGCACTTTCACTTTTTCTCTAATTTCTTACCTCTTCACAATCCCAATGAGTTTCTGAATAGAATCTGGTCTATGATATTAAAATGTTTTCTCTTTTTCTGATTGCAGTCAATTTACTACTCCAGAGGCCGTGCTGGAAGGTGCCCGATACATGGTTGCCCTGCAGATTGCTAGAGAACCCCTAGTAAGGCAGGTTCTGAGGCAGACCTTCCAGGAGAGAGGAAAAATTAACATTGCCCCAACCAAAAAAGGCCGTAAGGTAATCTTTCTTTTACTTGCTACTACATGGTAGTTTTTTTTTTTTTTTTGTATTCACACATCCTGTTTGCCTGTGCAATGGAATGATGCTTAATATTATGGGTGCTATCCTAAACACATGTACTATCTACTGCTTCTGAGAGCTGGAAATTAAGGGTTCTGGGCACCTAGTGTGATCAGCAGTGTTTGTAAAAGAAAAAAAAAATAAAGTCCTTTTTTTAAAACATTTTTTTTATCCTGCATGTTTCTCAAAATACTTTCCTTTGCAACTGCTCATTGGAATTTGATTTTAATATTTGCAGGAAATTGATGAAGCGCACTATGCGTATGCTTTTAAATATCTAAAGAACAAACTTGTCAAAGAGCTACGTGATGAGCAGTTCCTCAAAATGTGCAATGCTGAAGAAGAGGGTCTTATTACCATCGAGATCTGCATTGATATGAAAGATGTAGAGGGGTATGTATTGTGTACATGACATGCTTTCAACTTTAAAATACATTGTTACCTTAGGGATGTATTACTCTGTTGGCTGCATTCATGGTCATGAATTACATTCATATAAAAATACGTTTTAAGTGACCGAATCGGAGTATTAAATTATTTTCGCAATATGGTGTTTTTGATTTTAATTGTTGTTTTTCTCTTTGATTGTACCTAAATAGATTTTCTTAATCTCATTCTCCTTTCTTTTTAGGTATGGACCAGAGCAGACCTATTTTGAGGAGATCAAACAGTTCTATTACAGAGATGAGTTCAGTCACCAGGTACAAGAATGGAACAGACAGCGCACACTGGCCATTGAACAGGCCCTGAAGCATTTTCTTTATCCTCAGATGGGAAAAGAGCTAAACATTAAACTCCTATTAGAGGCCAAGGACTTTGTTGTAAAGGTGAGACTTGACTTAATATGTCTGTGCTAGCTAATGCATTAACATGATAACCTAAATAAACAAAGGTCATTGGTAACGTCAAATAACTCTTCTCCTTTCTATTGTACACAGGCATGTAGTCGTAAGCTGTATAACTGGCTGAAGGTGTCACCATACCGCCCTGATCAGCAGGTGGAGGAAGATGATGACTTCATGGAAGAGAGCCAGGGGAAAGGATTACGAGTACTGGGCATGGCCTTCTCCTCAGCCAGGTAAGAAATCTATGATACATTGGAGCCAAGTTAGATAACTTATTTCACCCCACAATCTGTTTTAATGCTGAATAAAAGATCTATAAATAACAAATTCTCTTTTTCAGAGATCACCCTGTTTTCTGCTCTTTGATCAACGGTGAGGGTGAAGTAACAGACTTTCTACGTCTGCCATACTTCACCAAAAGGAAGAACGCCTGGAGAGAAGAGGAGCGAGAGCGTAAGGTGAGAGCTGCAATATTCTGTAAAATAGCATTCTTGATATTTAAAGTGGACTGCAGATCATGTAATCATCCTTTTTTTTTTTTCTCCACTCCCCCTTCTGATGCAGACTCGTGATATGGAGACCCTCAAAAAGTTTTTAATTAGCAAGAAGCCCCATGTTGTGGCTATTTCCAGTGAAAACAGGTGAGTTTGTAACAATAGTAAATGAACTTCAGTGACGCCAAGATGTCAGGCAGTACTCAACATGTTTTAGGTGAACAAGTCAATAGACTCCACTCTTGTCTAGAGATATATAAACAGCACAGTACACCCAGTACGCTATAGTTGCCCTGTTTATTTTGCCTCCATTGACAACATTTCAAAGCAACTCAGTGATTGGAGGTGTGAAGTAAACTGGGTCACATAGGAACTGAGTATGTTGTGCTTTATTTCTCTATTTACTGAGCCCCTTGATAATCAGAAGTGATTTATTACATCAAATTGTTTCCTGTGCGTCTGTAGGCAGTGGCTGTCCTGTGGTAATATACCGTATTTTCCGGCGTATAAGACGACTGGGCATATAAGACGACCCCCCAACTAAGTCGTCTTATAAGCCGAAAAAATCGCATCTATATTTTAACCTTTTAGGTTAAAATATAGAGTTTGCCACCCCCCTTCCCCAATCCTCAATCCCCAGTACTTACCTATTTTCTGCTCTGTCTCCCGCTGTTAAGCTGGTCCGTGGCTGTGAGGGAAGCATTGTGAGCTCCCCTCAGACCGCGCGGACAATAAAGTTTTGTTTTAAAAAAAAGTTTAAACAGACTTTATTGAGCCGCGCGGCCTGAGGGGAGCTCACAACGCTTCCCTCACAGCCACGGACCGGCTTAACAGCGCGAGCGGAGACAGAGCAGAAAATAGGTGAGTAAATCCCAGTACCCGGCGTATAAGACGACCCCCCAACTTTTGAGAAGATTTTCAGGGGTTAAAAAGTCGTCTTATACGCCGGAAAATACGGTACTCATTGCCACTTGTTTCTTTGTACAAATATGATCCTTATTAAAAGCCAAGCCAAAGGGTGTTATATTCATTTGCATTCCTGAGAATCAAGATACTGACATTGTTTGCTTTACGCTAGGGATGCTCAAATGATGATTGAAGATGTCAAACGCATTGTTCATGACCTTGAACAGGGACAGCAAATGTCTTCCATAGGGGTGGAGATGGTGGATAATGAACTGTCTGTCCTCTACATGAACAGCAAAAAGTCTGAGGTTAGTTCTTTGATGCTCTGGAATTTCAAGTAAACTTCTGTGGTGGTCATTGTTTTTTAAGGATGGATGCAAGCTCCATAATTCTTTGAAAAAGTATTAACATATTTGTGATGAGCTATAAGAAACCCCTCTACTTTTAAAGCTTGCTCTTGTTATATTTTTAAAATATCTCCCTTATTTATATAACCTTCTCTACCTAAACACCACTAAACTATTGGTACTGTTTCCATGTGATCATAAAATGTGGAGGTAGAGCCTCTGGGTGCAACGTTTATTGGCATATAAATATTTTATACTTTTGTTGTATTAATTTTGCTATATTGCTTACAGACTGATTTCCGCGATTATCCCCCAGTCCTGCGGCAGGCAGTTTCCATTGCTCGCCGTATTCAGGATCCTTTAATTGAATTCTCCCAAGTATGCAGCAGTGATGATGATATCCTGTGCCTGAAACTGCACCCACTGCAGGTAAAATAACTAGTCTCGCTGTGCGCTATACTCTTGTTAGACCAACTGTGTGGATAGGCATCAGCTGATTAAACTAATGGCTACTTTTTTTTTTCCCCCCAAAGGAACATGTAGGGAAAGAGGATCTGCTAAATGCACTGTACTGTGAGTTTATCAACAGGGTTAATGAGGTTGGAGTAGATGTAAACAGGGCAATTTCTCATCCCTACACACAGTCACTCATTCAGTATGTCTGTGGTCTTGGGCCACGTAAAGGCACCCACCTATTGAAGGTAAGTTATATCCTGAATACCTGTCGCTTTGGTGGGTTTTTTTGTTTGGTTTTGTCTTAATTTAATTTTTTGGGGCCATATAAGAGGCTTTTGTGTAGAAATCTATAGCACATTCTTTGCCTTATGGGATCAATTGTGTGGACATCTGTAATCTTAATATTCGCTTAGTGGGATGGAAGGCTATGTTTTTGGCAATGTGCTAAAGTCAACTGTTTAACATGTTTGTTTCTTATTCATCAGATTCTAAAGCAAAACAACACTCGGTTGGAAAATCGCACACAACTGGTCACCATGTGTCATATGGGGCCAAAAGTCTTCATCAATTGTGCTGGCTTCATTAAGATAGACACCAACTCTCTTGGTGACAGGTTAGTGCACTGTACTTTTCTTTATTAAAGGGATAAGAAAACGTGTTTTTTTTTCTTCACTTGTGCTTCTAATATAGAAGTGTCAGCATGCCAGCCAGCTCTGCCTTAGAGGTGTAAAGATGCAATGGTTAAAAAAAATCCAGCCTTTAACTTAATTAGGCTGCATGTTTTTTCACATTACACCTAGCACACAGTTTACTAGCTGGCAATATGCTTTTACAACATTAGGACTTGAGTTCAGATAATCGCCAAAGAAATTGTCAGTGAGTGATCTTAATTCCAGATTGTTATAGATTTAATGTTTTCTTTTAGGGATTGTAATGAAATGGCAGTCCGTTATTAAGAATAACTTTGGATTTTATCAAAAAAAATCCTGTACAAACCAAAGTCACATTTTACATTTAGGGAATATTTGTTATATTGTAGTTTATAGCATTCTGATTGCTTATCTTTCTAGTACGGACTCCTACATTGAAGTGTTGGATGGCTCTCGAGTCCATCCTGAGACCTATGAATGGGCACGAAAAATGGCTGTAGATGCCTTAGAATATGATGAATCAGCAGAAGATGCCAACCCTGCAGGCGCTCTAGAAGAGATTCTTGAAAACCCTGAGAGGTTAAAGGATCTGGACTTGGATGCTTTTGCAGAAGAGCTTGAACGACAGGTATGTTTTTTATGAATCAAGGCGAGGATAACTTCTTGATGACTCGTTCTATATATCTAATATTCCTCTTTATATTCTATAGGGCTATGGTGATAAACACATTACCTTGTATGATATTCGTGCTGAGCTCAGCTGTAGGTACAAAGACCTCAGAACTCCTTATCGAACATCAAACCCTGAGGAGATCTTCAACATTCTGACCAGGGAAACACCAGAGACGTTTTACATAGGTAACTAGTTATTATACCTATATTATTATGTATACATTTTATTTATTACTTGTCAAATGTGGCAAACTAGCTTAATAAATACAATTTCATTATTTTTACTTTATTTGCTCAAAAAAATATATATTTTGCTCATAGCATGTCTATTGTTTTGTTTTAATAGGCAAATTGATCACCTGTAATGTGACTGGTATAGCTCACCGAAGACCTCAAGGAGAAAGTTATGATCAAGCCATACGCAATGATGAAACCGGACTCTGGCAATGTCCGTTCTGTCAGCAGGATAACTTCCCTGAGCTCAGTGAAGTATGTTTTTAGAGATTCCAATCAGACACCATGTTTATATTAGTGTTTCATATTCCAAAAGCTGACTGACTTTCACCCCTGCCCTCAATAGGTGTGGAATCACTTTGACAGTGGATCTTGTCCCGGGCAAGCCATTGGTGTAAAAACCAGATTGGACAATGGTGTTACAGGCTTCATTCCAACAAAATTCATCAGTGACAAAGTAGTGAAACGACCCGAGGAGCGAGTAAAGGTATATCTGTTATATGAATGATATAAGTAGCCTAGAATTTACTTTCTCGCATACGGCAAAAAAAGAGGTAATCTTTCAATGAGTATAATCTTCCAAGTTTAATAGAATTAACACCTTTTCTTTTGATGAGCTTCAATGTATTTTTTCTTTCTATATATAGTGGCTTTTTGTTACACTTTTGTCTGCTTTACAATTACTTTGCAGTTGCTAGAATTGCCTGGGAGTATTATAAAGCAGCTTAATGAGACAATCCTGCTGACATACTAGTCGAACCTAATGTTTCCTTCAGTTACCTAACACAGCAATTATATATTTCTAGAGGGTTAATTAATGACGTTATGCTTGCTGTTCTTTGAAAGCGTCCCCATTCATTTTGCTTGCTTGGTTTGGCTCGGTGTACTCATTATTTGTCTGCGGTAGGTGGGTATGACTGTCCATTGCCGAATAATGAAAATCAACATTGAGAAGTTCAGCGTTGACTTGACTTGCCGAACTTCTGACTTAATGGACAAGAACAATGAGTGGAAACTGCCCAAGGACACATACTATGACTTTGATACGGAATCTGCACATCACAAACAAGATGAGGACCTGAAGAAGAAGCAGCAGCGTACAAGTGAGTAGCCATAACCTGATCACACAAAGTGACATTTGGTGTAGTCCTCACATATAACAGTTGCATGATACACATGTGTAGACCCTCAATCAAATCTTATTGTATGGTTCCGATTTTGTATTTGGCTTATACTACAGCTCTGTTTGTCTGTAAGGTGCACACACAGCTATAATGTGCTGCTGATGATGCACACAGAAAATATTGTGAACTTGCAAGATTCCCAGAATATGCATTGTTATGTTGGATGCATACAAGTTTGGTTAACACAATGTATAGATGAAATTGGATGTCATACCAGTAATTACATGAACAAAATCGTTCCACTTTATGCCTATAATGTGCAGAACATTGTATTTCAGTTTCACTTTTCTGGTATGATTATTTTGTGATTATTTTCATACCCTGCAGCTTACATAAAGCGAGTCATTGCCCACCCATCATTCCATAATATTAACTTCAAACAAGCCGAGAAGATGATGGAGACCATGGACCAGGGAGATGTGATTATCCGACCAAGCAGCAAAGGGGAAAACCACCTTACAGTCACATGGAAGGTCAGCGAAGGCATCTTTCAGCATGTGGATGTACGTGAGGAGGGCAAGGAGAACGCTTTCAGTCTTGGATCTACTCTCTGGATTAACACTGAAGTAAGTACAGTTGCTTTGTCTGCATCAGATAAACGTTAACTGTTGGTTTGAATAACACCGAAGTATGGCTACAAGGTTGATTTTATTGTGATCATAGTGTTTTGTGCATCGTGTAGTATATGAACTCTAGACTGGTTTTGGCATGGGTCATGTGACTAGCTTAGCGCACTGACATTTTTCTTTTCCCTGCTTGCACATGTTTGTCTGGTTGCAGCTTGCTATCCAGGGGTTAATTGGGAGGAGGTTTAATTGCACCTCCTCCAACACATTAAAAAGGATTTGATAGCAGTATAGACAGCTTTGTGTGCCCACTAGATAGGAGGTGATAGTAGGTTCTCACCCTATTGAGTGTCCCTGGACGTGGCGGATGAGCTTAATTATGCCTCTCATTTATATTATGTTTATATATTTGTTGCCAACTTTATTGGGGTGAGAAGCGCAGACAGGTTTTGTTTTTTGTATAATGAGAAATGTACTGAGATTTTACAGGGCTCTTGGTCTGCATGTCTAGATTACGTCAGAGTGTTATACATCAGTGACAGAATGTAATGTGCAGTGTCAACTGACACTAGACCCATCAAAAGCTTGATAACTAGGTATCTTCCTTTAACCCCTTAAATACCCATAGTAGTCCATGCTGTTATAATAATAATAATCTGGTCCATAAGCACTACATGCCAGCAGAACATACCATGCTTATCTGGCATTGCTAAAACCCTGATTTTACTGATTAAAACCCATTCTGTGCTGGCACACGTTCTTTAACAACCAGGTTTTTAACATATCATAGAAAATCATTTTTGCTTGGTTAAATGATGATCCTCATTTTATGTTGTTTTCCCACCATGTGATAACTTATGTGTATACACTATATTTTTCTTCCTGCAGGAATTTGAGGACCTTGATGAAATTATCGCCCGTTTTGTACAACCCATGGCGTCTTTTGCCAGGGATTTATTGAACCACAAGTATTACCATGACTGTAATTGTGGAGACAAGAAGGTGAGCAGTTATAAACATGAGCTTTTCCTTAATACTGTTATACTAAATCACTCTACTATCTTTTGTTTTTCTATAGGGCATGTCTAGTTTTACTGGCTAAATGTGCTTTATTTTGTTTTTATTCAGAGCTTAGAGGAACTTTTAATTAAGACGAAGAAGGAAAAGCCAACGTTTATTCCATATTATATTTCTGCCAGCAAAGAACTGCCTGGGAAATTCTTATTAGGTTATCAGCCACGAGCTAAACCAAGGTGAGAAGTGCTATGAGGTGTACAGTATTCTCTTTAACTTGGTCATTAATCATATGACAATATGACTTTCAAGAGGATGACGATTCCATCAGGAGAGACTAAATCAAATTCTTGTGTATTGCTTTTGTTTAGGTGTAAAAAGTAACTTTACCATGCATTTACTTAATGTTTTTTTCTTGTAGGGTTGAGTATGTGACCGTGACACCTGAGGGCTACAGATATAGAGGACAAGTATTCCCTACAGTGAACGGACTATTCCGATGGTTTAAAGACCATTATCAGGACCCTGTTCCAGGTGAGTGTCTTATTTCTGGCTTATACAACTGGTGAAGTTAATTTCCTATGAACAAAATGTAATTATTCATCACGTGAATTTTTCTGAAAAGCTATTCTGGAGATCTTTGGTTAGCTGTGCCCTCACTCTCTTGAGTGCAAGATCTAACTGCCTGTAACTTTTCTCTATAGCAGAGCAGCGCTTGCATTATCAAACCATGATTACAATCCTTAAGTATAAAAGTAAATGGACTTTCATGAGTTTCATATTTGATCCCTATAATTCTATCTTAAATGTTTTTTTGCCAATTCGCGTTCTTCCAAGCTTAGTAATCGTTCTAAAACGTTCTGCAGAATCTCAGCCACTGGATGGCGTACTAGCCCAGTCATTTTACCCTGTGATAAAAAGTATGTTATGTGTGTAAACCGGCACTGACTTGAAAAGCTATATATTTTTTAAGAAATTATGTAAATAATACAACTGGATTACAGGTAAGTTCTGTGTAAAAGCGTTTTATTTTTAAGACGCCATAGTTTGTAGCATATATTAAAGTGAGAAAGCCTATGCGTTTCGCGCCTGCGTGCTGGCGCTTCGTCATGGACGAATATTTGCTACCAGCTATGGTGTCTTGAAAATAAAACGCTCTTACACAGCACTTACCTGGAATCCAGTTGTATTATTTACTTCCGAAATGGACGATCCTCAACCCTTTGTTTTACTTTCATACATGTTTGCGCAAAAACCTAGGAATCAGGGCTGAAGTGTATTTGAGTGGGCATTTACCTACAGGTGAAGTAGTCTGGTTAATTTTGGATGAACCAGTTAGAGGCCAAGGAATAATTCCAGCATGAGGCTAAGCAGATAGCCAGGCTTTATTTTACATTTGTTGAATGTTATCATTATTGCTAAACATAAAAACATTTTTATTTTTGGGACCCAAATGATGCACCCGTTCTACTGTTAATGCTATGGTCAACATCTTTCAGGTCAATGCAAACATTGCCTATTATTGGCAAAGGATTCATTGTGTCCCCTCTGGTACTTTAAATTAAATATGTTGTGTATCTGACAGGTATTACTCCAAGCAGCAGCAGCAGAACCAGGACTCCAGCCTCCATGAGTGCTACACCGGCCAACATTAATCTTGCAGGTGAGTGCTACCTTTCTGGATTTATCTGCTAAATGCTGCAAACAGGGTCTGCTCTCCTTGAATGTCATTTAATAATGTATGTTCTCTATGGTTTTAGATTTGACCCGTGCTGTCAATGCTCTGCCACAAAACATGACCTCGCAGATGTTTAATGCCATTGCTGCGGTAACAGGACAACATGGACAGAACCCCAATGCTACACCTGCCCAATGGGGATCTAGTCAGTACGGTTATGTTGGAGGTAGCGGAGGTGGAAGCAGTGCTTATCACGTGAGTATACTGGAAATGATTCTGTCCATTGTCTTCCTTTGGTAAATTGGAGGCTGTGTATAAAAATGGGGCATGCCACTAATAGGAGAGCAACGTCTGGGATTAGCTCAATCCTTACTTTGTATTTAGTTTAGTTCTATGCTCTGTAATGAGTGCTAAACAAATAAATGTAATGTGATATCGTGAGCCACGTTTTTGGGTTATGCTTTTATTTTTATATAAATTTGTCATCTTGTGACATTTGTATCTGCAAAATATCCAGTCCTCTACCATTTAGGAGTTGTAGTATAGTACTGCAACAAAATATAAAGTTGAGCAGATTAACAGAATACAGAAAAAAACAAACTTGTATTAAATCATTTTTTTTGTTTGTTTTATGTATGTTCTTAGTTGGTTTTAATTGATTTTTCTTTATTTTTCAGGTCTTTACAACCCCTGCACAGCAGCCTGTGGCTACCCCTCTGATGACCCCAAGCTATTCCTATGCTACCCCCAGTCAGCCAATCACAACCCCTCAGTATCATCAGCTTCCTCCTAGTGCCACACCCACCCCAGCACCTACTCCACAATCCTCCCATTCACAAAGCTCATCCAGTTCGAGACACAGGCAGCAATCCAAGTAAGTACCTTTTGGACAAAGGCCAAAACTAGACCTATAAAGTGTAATAATGTAAACACACCGCAGAATGAGAGAACATCTGACTCTTTGAGCCATCACATAGGGATATGATCCACCCTTTTGTACCCACGCATTTTGATGTAGACCGTACCAATTTACCAATCTGCTTAAGTGTTAACAGAAATTCCTCTGATATGATTGAGACCGTATCTCCGGAAGAATATAGATAGTTTGGAGAGAGTTCGGAAATAGGGCTACTAAACTGGTTCATGGGTTGAAGGAGAAAACTTACCACGAAAGGTTAAAGGCTCTTAGAAACATTTACATACAAAAAGGGAATCAACACAGTAAAGGCGTGGAGTGTATTTAAAAGAATAAAAACTACAACAACAAGAGGACATAGTCTTACATTTAAGGGGCATGTTTTAAAAGTAATATAAGGAAGTTTTACTTTGCTGCACAGGTAGTGGCTGTATGGAATACTGATTCAGCGGAAGTGGTAGAAGTTAAGAATGCATGCGCTATACATAAGGATATTCTAGATATAAGATAAGGCCAGTGACTAATAAAAGTATTTAGAAACTTCGGCAGACTGTATGGGCTGAATGGTTCTTATCTGCTGAGACGTTCTATGTTACAGAGATACCCCAGGTGCTCCCACATCTTTATTAACTCTCTAGAATCACTTGCCATTGGATCAAATAAAACCTCAGACCAGAAAATACTGTCAAGTGCTGACTGATAACTAGTTGGTTGATAAAAAGCAATGCGCCATTGTACGTTTAAATAAAGCTTTGTCGAGTAAGCAATATTCATTAACTTGCATATTGGATCTTTGTTAACTTGACGAAGAAAGTTACAGATAAGACTAGGAAATCATGTACATAAAGTATGCCTACATATGTATATACTGAGTTATATGTGACCTGTACAGCTCTATTTAAAATATTTATGGAATGGTAATAGCATTAGCAATATGCATTGATGTATCTGTATTTCAGCAACTTATATTTGGCCTAGCATTATGTGTGCTCATTAGCGGAGTCATTCGTTTTTATGGTAATACTCAATGCACTGGGACCATCACAGTTCTAATACCTACTATGTCTTTTAACAGGTCTAACAGCCATACTGCAATCGATTGGGGCAAAATGGCAGAACAGTGGTTGCAGGAGAAAGAAGCAGAGAGGAGGAAACAGAAACAGCGGGTAACGCCCCGTCCATCTCCCAGTCCTATGATTGAGAGCACACCCATGTCTGTGGCAGGTGATGCCACCCCACTACTGGATGAAATGGACCGATAGGAACAACTGGGATGCAGACAAATAAACTTTCAAAGAGCAGATGGAACTGTTACCTCTCCCCCCATTTTATATTTGGAAATGAAGTAAAATGTGTCCCTAGCTCACTGTTGGACTCCGTAATGTTTAACGAGACGTTGCCCGTATGGTGATGCATGAGATGCTTGGACCAGTGTGAATCGTGCATTTACTTGATGAATATAAGAATCCTCTTTCTCTGATACCAAGCCTCAGTAACGAATGGATTACACATTATAATACTGTTTTGGCTTCCAAGAGAAGAAAAAAAAAAGCTAAGATTTATCTTATGGGGAGTAACACAAATCCCTATAACCGAAGCGTTTTTATGAGCTATGTTTTAAACCCAGAGTGGGCATGGATTTTATTTCTAGGCATTGCACATTCTGCCAAAGAATGCTAAAATAAACTTGAGATCTTGAAGCAAAGATCTCACTCTCCTCCTGAATGTGTTGAATTAGCAGGCCTGCCGGAGTTAGTTTCTAAAGACTCCGATACAAGGGCTGGAGCGTAATCTCTTCGTAAATTACACTTGTTAACCAGAGGATTTGCATTCCTTGCTGGCTCAAAACATTAAGTTTCTACCTTTATGTTAAGCAGGCTTAATGCAGTAACAAATGCACATCCTCTGCGTGGAGCTATTGGGCTTGTATATTTATTATATTTTTCTTTTTCCCCCTCTGTGTTTTTTTTTTTTTTTTTTTTGCGACACCCCTTCTCACACCCCCTTCTGCATTGTGCGGACTGACGGGTTACTGCTGTGCATTTGCAAGAACTTATTACAACTGTGATAGATACAGCTTTTCTTTTATCTTTCCCTTTTGCAGTGTGAATGTGTCTGGAATTTCTTTTGGCACATATAGCAATTCTTTTTTTTTTTTTCTCTCTTAATTTTATTTGTTTTTTGTAATTGCCGAATAACAGACAAATAAAGTCTGAATACTGAAAATTACACTTTCTTTTTGATGTCTTGCCTTTTTCTGAAAGTTTTCAGTGTAAATGAATTTGGGATTTGGTTTTCCAAATGTACATTTCATTGATATACAATGACCCTCATCACTTCTATGTTATTTCATACAGAGAAGTCACACAGTACTTGTTCTCTAACTGCAGATGTGAAAACTTTGGTACTTCTGTTCTGTTGTCTATTATACCCATGATGGTCAACTAACCGGAGTTGCAGTGCACCAATATTTAAAACAGTAAATACATCACCATGTATAGTGCTATATAAATATGAACCATTGAAGGTAGTTGATTTATATATACAGCTACAGGTGATGTCATAAATAGAAGACCCCATAGCCCATTACTCTTGAAGACAACAAATCTTTTTTTAACCCTTGCTTCCTGCGCATGTGCAGCTATTCAGAAAGATGGCTACCCTCCCTAGTCTGCAATGTGTGTGGGTCTCTATAGTTAAAATCCCCTCTGCAGATCCCATGCCAAAACGAAGGTCTCTCTCTGCACTAACAGAGACAGACAGTCACCGACCAGACCGGGCTGCCTACTACCCAGGGAAGCATGGCAACTCCTGTCAGAGGATAAACTGGAATGTACTATCAAAACAACATATTCTAGTTTATCCTCAGACTAGGGACAACTAACTTTTCACTTGTGCCTCTATATTAAAAGGGAAAAATAAAGTTTAGTTTCCATTTAATTTATGCATTTGCTTGTAATTCTTTTTTTGTTTAATATTTTTATTGAGTTTTCACATAAGAAAACCAGAAAAAGAAGGGGGGGGGGGGGGTAGTACACTGGAGAGAAAAGGGGGGGAGCACCATAACATATATTACAAACATATGTAATTAGAGTATTTCCCCCAGGGAGCAGCGCGAGGACCAGAAATTCACAGTATGTTGGGTAAAGAGCAATATAGCATCATAAATTATAACAAATGTACATATTCGGCAGGAATCCAATGTAGAGCTTTATGGGAAGAGTGCAGGTAGGGGCATATAAAATTTAGGTGGGGGACAAGTCATATTTTGTCAGTCTGGCATAACCAGTTACAAATTCAAGCCAGTGGAACCATTGTGAGTTATATTGGGCATGCCTCCCTTGCGTGGACAGTAGGAGGTCTTCAGCTATTCTGATTTGTTCTACCGAGGATATCCACTCTCTAAACTTTGGGGTGAGTTGTTTTTTTCTAGTACTTTGGTATCAAAGTTTTTGCTGTACAGTAAAGGAGTTCTTATACTTATTAATTGGTTGGGGTGAATGATGCAGCAGACATGCCAGAGCTGTAAATGGGAAATCTTTGTTATCTAACTGTTTGATAATTACTACAACTGCCTCTCCAAAGGGGTGTATACGGGGACATAGCCACCATATATGGTAGAAATCTCCTTTTTGCGTTAGGCACCTCCAGCAGCGGTCTGAAGTCCTAGGAAACATGGTATGGAGAGAGGGTACTTTGTACCACATGGTAAAAATCTTATAGGTATTCTCCTGTATCCTAGTCGCTATTGAGCATTTGTATGTTAGGGTGGCAATCTTGTGCCATCTATAAAGATCTTGTGGATTGCAGAAATTAGGTGGTGGGGATTGTCATGTGTGGCGCAAAGGTTCGGATGGGCTGCATTTCGCGAAGAGGGTGCTCAGGAATTGTTTTAATTGAAGGTGCAGGTATTGATCAGACCCTGTAGAATATTTCCCCATCTGGGGTAGTGTATCTCTTCCGCAAACAGTTGCTGCACAGGGCCACAAGTCAAACCCAAATAACAAGGGAAGTTATCTCTGTCCATTTGTTGGGTCCACCATGATATGGATGATGTAGAGCATGTACAGGATCATGGAGCATCTGCACAAAACAGTGAGGCCTGTACATTATAATAATGGGCCTGGGTAGTAGCTTCTCGAGGAAGTTCAAAGGCACATTGGTGCGTGTAGGCCTAAGGCAGGCTATAGCAGGCATAGTTAGGCTACTGCCTCTACTGTATGCAGACTGTACTTGTCCTGTGCGTGCAAAGTGGTAGCAAGCCGCACATAGCCAAAGTTCGAGTCCCTACACTTAGCTGGCTCGTGTCAGGGACTGTGGCAGAAAAAGGAGGCCCTTACTGAGTGAGGTTTCTACGTATCTAAGCACCAGGAGAGGCCGCGTTACCATTACAACAAAGTCATCATCACAAAAATATTATAGTACATGCATGGGTGATGAAGCTGTTGCTTAGTCTATCGGACTATTGCGTGTGGCCAGTCTGGCGGCCCGGTTAGCGAGGCTTCACAAATTTTATAATGTCCCAAAACGATAGGGCGTGGAGTATAAGGGGGGTACATGTGTGGCTACTCTGCGGCCTACTGAGGGAAGAAGATGGGTCTAAATCGCAACTGGCTGCTAGAAGAAGGTGAAGCCGAAGCCCAATACAGCCTGGGCTCATCGTGCAGTCTCTTGCGGGGCCTTGAATAGGGTGTCATGCCAGAGTCACTCCAGGGGGACCCGGCCCGGGAAGAGGTGCTGGGAGAGGATGGACCCATGTGTCTGGACGTTAGGAATCAGCAACAGGCAGTTGGTGGTGGGGGACCCAGGCACAGAGAGAAGTAATGGGTACGCAGGAAAATCTATACTTATCTGGGAGCTCTGGAAGTTAGTGGGCCTACAGAGTGGCAGATTGGTCTCCTATCCCCTCGTCTGCCAGACGGGGTCTACGTCTCCATTTGCTTTGCGGGCGGGGGAGCCAGGGCTGGGGCATGCATGCATGCAGTTTTTGTAGAAAACTTTGCCATTTGGGTAGCTACGGCACGGCCACAGAAGATTTATTCTGTGGCCGCGTCATCGGTTGCCTTTACTGAGTAGAAGGTATCTCCTCTTCTCACATTCAGCACAAGCAGATAGCCTCAGTTGTACGGGATGTAGGCTTGTGTGAGGGAGTCCGTGAGCTGCTTGAGGAGTTTCCACATTTAAAATATCCGGTAAAATTTGGAGCTGTGTATCTCGATAAGAGACGGATCTAATCCTCCGGGCCTTCCGCAGGATATCATCCGTGACTGAGAAGCTGTGAAGGCAACAGATGATGTCCCTCGGAACAGGGTTGGATCTGTGCTTGGGTCGAAGGGTTCTATGAGCTCGGTCGATACTTGTGGGCGTCAGGGGGTAATCACCCAGTATAGCATTAAAAACCTCCATTGCTATTGCTTTTGTGACCTGCTCCCTCCGCTTCAGCGAGCCCTCTAATGCGAAGATTATTTCGCCGGGCCCTGTTATCCACATCTAGAAGGTACATGGATAGCTGTGTAGCAAGCTTGCATTGGGCATTCAGCTTCTGGTTGATCCGTTAAAGCTCCATTCCCATCGCAGCTTGTTCCACTGTGGTCAGCCTAGTATCCTGTTTGTGTAAGTCCTCCTCAAGGACCACCAATTCATCCCTCACTGCTGTGCGGATCTGGTCCACTACAGAGACAAAGTCCTTTTTGATTTGAGTTGTGAAGGAGGAAAAGTCTGATTTAGTGGGGATATCTTCAAGCTGCATTCAGATGTCAGCGGTAACACTGTTCTCCTCCATATCCAGGTCGTCATCCCAGGATTCTGAGGTCATTCCCGGGTCTGGATGTTCAGACGCCATCTTGTCTTGTGCGTTGTAGCGGGCGGAGCGCTACAGTAGAAAGTTATTTATTGTTCCTGTGGAGACCGATTTTCCGTTTGTTGCTTTTCTTGGTGTCTGGGATTTCTAAGTTCTGTTTCCCCATATTTTGGTGGTTTTAATATGGCCTGTATTGTGGTCTGTGGGAAGCGGGAGCCTTAGATTAAGCGACTGTCATCATCGAGCGCTAGCCAGGCCCACCTGCCTGTAATTCTTTACACAATATATGGATCATTGTTGGTAATTCTATTTTTATTCTCTTGATTCACAGGATAAATAATGTTTAAATGTAAAATCGATTCTGACAATTCGTTTTGTATTGTACTAATTTCACCTCACCATTTTTGGACCCAAGGAAGACCCACAATATTGAAAACATCTGCTATAACAAATTTGACCGTGCTGTAGACTGACATTTCTAGAGCCGCACAAACTGGAAAATTTGTATTTAGGTTTGGCACACTCAGTTTAGGTCCCTGCTTGTCAATGAACCACTGCACTAACTTAAATGGCATTTGGCCAACTACTAGATCTCACAGCAGATGGGAATCAAATGAACCTATAGCTACTACTTTTGCTCGTCTATACTTAACCTTCTCATACCTTTCTTTTATCACTGCAAGTTTAGATGCAGTTTTACAATACCAGGTAGTGGATTGTGGCCAAAAATGAAAAATATACGAATAGGAATATTCTACTTAAATGTCCTGTATTTGCATGGAAATAGCAGTGTTTAAAGTAGAAAACCATTAACCCCTTTGGAGAAAATAAAATAAGCGAATAAACTATAATTAAAACATTATAAAGTACTATTGAAAAACATAGAGTGACGGTTATAAGCAACTACAGGTATCTCTTATCCGAAAATCCAAAATTCCAGAATTTTTGGGGGGGATGTGGGTCAATTCGGATAAGCGATACTCACCTTCCTGGCGTCCTCCAATGAAGCTCCATTGCTTCACCCTCCCGGGCACCGTCAATGAGGAGCCAGCGCTCATGGGAAATGTAGTTCCCAGAGCGTTGCGACGGGAGGGAGGGACAACAGCGTGACGATTGGTCATCTCGGCAGCACCTGCCTGTCCCAAGCATTAGTGAGAAGGGATACTCAACCAGTTATATAAAATAGCAAAATGTGTCTCGACCACACTTTTTTGTGGTTTTTACACTTTTCTTGCTTTATCTAAAGTATGCACAGTAGTTTATCTTCCACAAGGCAAACAAGGCACTCGCCTAGGGTGGCACTTTGCCAGAGGGCAGCACTTTGCCAGAGGGTGTTAAACCACACTTCTGGTGCTTGAAACATTTCCGCTACCTCCCCCACCGTTCAGCAAGCTTTAGGTCCTTCCAGTTAATCAGGGTCAGGGCCGGACTGGGAACAAAAACCAGCCCTGGAAAAAATTTATATACCAGCCCCATCGCATAAGATTTTTAAACCAGCCCATAGCATAATATAATTTTTTTATTCATAGAAGGGAAAATCATGCATTTTAAAAAGCACATCTGAACAGTGTATTATTTATAGATAAGACTGATATATAAGCCTGTCTAGGGCAATATATATACCTCCAGTATGTACACAGAGTTATATGAATTGCCCTGTGCAGAGGTATATATCAGGGCAGTGTGTGAGACATATCCTGTCTCTCGCATATCTGTAGCCTGTCTCTCTCTGTCCTTTCTGTGGCGTCTCTCTCTCTCTGTCCTTTCTGAGGCGTCTCTCTCTGTCCTTTCTGTGGCGTCTCTCTCTCTGTCTTTTCTGTGGCGTCTCTCTCTCTCTGTCTTTTCTGTGGCGTCTCTCTCTCTCTGTCCTTTCTGTGGCGTCTCTCTCTCTGTCCTTTCTGTGGCGTCTCTCTCTCTGTCTTTTTTTTTTGTGGCGTCTCTCTCTCTGTCTTTTCTGTGGCGTCTCTCTCTCTGTCTTTTTTTTTGTGGCGTCTCTCTCTCTGTCTTTTCTGTGGTGTCTCTCTCTCTGTCTTTTTTTTGTGGCGTCTCTCTCTCTGTCTTTTCTGTGGGGTCTCTCTCTCTGTCTTTCTGTGGCGTCTCTCTCTCTGTCTTTTCTGTGGCGTCTCTCTTTGTCTTTCCTGTGGCGTCTCTCTCTCTGTCTTTTCTGTGGCGTCTCTCTCTCTCTGTGTCCTTTCTCTCTCTCTCTGTCCTTTCTGTGGCGTCTCTCTCCCTCTCTGTGGCGTCTCTCTCTCTCTCTGTCCTTTCTGTGGCGTCTCTCTCCCTCTCTGTGGCGTCTCTTTCTCTCTCTCTCTCTCTCTGTGGCATCTCTCTCTCTCTCTCTGTGGCATCTCTCTCTCTCTCTCTCTGTGGCATCTCTCTCTCTCTCTCTGTGGCGTCTCTCTGTTGGGTATCTCGCTCTCTGTGGCGTCTCGCTCTCTGTGTGTCCTTTCTGTGGCATCTCTCTCTCTCTCTGTCCTTTCTGTGGCGTCTCTCTTCCCACCTTTCCCCTTAGTGTCTTTCACCCCTTTCCCCCTGTAGTCTTTCACACCCTCCTCTTCCCCTGTACAGTCTTTCACCCCCCCCTTCCACCTCCCCCTGTAGTGTCTTTCACACCCTCCTCTTCCCCTGTACAGTCTTTCACCCCCCCCTTCCACCTCCCCTGTAGTGTCTTTCACCCCCCTCTTCCTCCTCCCCCTGTAGTGTCTTTCACCCCCCTTCCCCCCCTGTAGTGTCTTTCACCCCACCCTTCCCCCTCCCCCTGTAGTGTCTTTCACCCCCCCCTTCCACCTCCCCTGTAGTGTCTTTCACCCCCCTCTTCCTCCTCCCCCTGTAGTGTCTTTCACCCCCCATTCCCCCCTGTAGTGTCTTTCACCCCACCCTTCCCCCTCCCCCTGTAGTGTCTTTCACCCCACCCTTCCTCCTCCCCCTGTAGTGTCTTTCACCCCCCCTTCCCCCCCTGTAGTGTCTTTCACCCCACCCTTCCCCCTCCCCCTGTAGTGTCTTTCACCCCCCATTCCCCCCCTGTAGTGTCTTTCATCCCACCCTTCCCCCTCCCCCTGTAGTGTCTTTCACCCCCCATTCCCCCCCTGTAGTGTCTTTCACCCCACCCTCCCCCTGTAGTGTCTTTCACCCCACCCTTCCCCCCCCCTGTAGTGTCTTTCACCCCCCCCTTCCCCCCCTGTAGTGTCTTTCACCCCCTGCCCTTTATGTCTCACTCACCTTGCGTTCTCTGCTCCCCATCCCGCCGCCGGAACTGCTGCTGCAGCATCCGGCGGCAGCAGGCGAATTTCTTAAAGCGGCGACGGCCGCCGAATTGCTTAAAGTGGCCCACCGCCGCTTTAAGCAATTCGGCGGCCGTCGCCGCTTTAAGAAATTCGTCTGCTGCCGCCGGATGCTGCAGCAGCCGAACTCTTAAAGTGGCGGCCGGCCGCTGCTTCACTTTAAGTGGCCAAGGCGGCCCCGGGGCAGGCGGCCCACCGGGATTTTTCCCGGTATCCCGGTGGGCCAGTCCGGCCCTGATCAGGGTGGTGGGGGTATAAATGAGGGTGATGGTGGCATGTAATGAAGGTGATGGGGCATTTAGTGTGTGTGCAATGTGGGTGATGGGGCATGTCGTGGGTGTGCAATGTGGGTGATGGGGTAGGTGTGCGTGCCCGAATTTTGTCTGCCTAGGGCAGTACAAAACCAAGATACACCGCTGAGTATGCATCCATAAAAGCAGCTGCATGATCCCGAAATTTTTTATGAAAATGTTACTTTTGCATGCTGCCATGCAGAATGTTTAATTCATGGGTTTATCAGTCCCAACCATAATAAATGGGTTCACTCTGGACACATCATTCTGCAAGGGAGCCAGTTATGTGCCTAGCAAGAAACTGGTTTACCCGGTGACCCTAGTTAAAACATTGCAGATGTGTGCTTCGTATAGGCTGCTGTAAAATATGTTGAATTGGCTCTATGCACATGTTGTATTCAATAAGTATACTTA
Source organism: Pelodytes ibericus (assembly GCA_036172795.1). Lineage (NCBI taxonomy): Eukaryota > Metazoa > Chordata > Amphibia > Anura > Pelodytidae > Pelodytes > Pelodytes ibericus. The sequence continues at coordinate 49,529,548 of CM069857.1, read as the reverse complement.
CTATTTGAGATCCTTTGATTTTTGAGACACCTTGAATATTGCTTTTTTTTTTTTACTGTCTGGAGATCTGATGGGGGGGAAGGGGGGGGGGAATCTACAGAAGCTGCTTAGCTGATAATTAAAAGTAAATTAAACATTCAGAATTCAGATATTCGATTTTTAATGACAACACATTTTTACCATTATAAAAGGTAGGGCATTCTCAAGTTGGAAAAGGAAAGAAAAATAATAGAAATGCAGTTTTCTATGAAGCCAAGTACCACAGCCTGCTGCCCTGACTTCTTCCTATGCTACTAGCACCGAGTCAAGTGCAACCCATATACTTTTACTGCAGTCACCACCACATAACATTTACTCAAAAGGCAGCACCATGCATTAACCTTTTACTCTTCCTTCGAGAAAGTTCCTGCCAGTGAAGAGATTTTCTATTGGCTCCATCAGTCACCTAATCTGGCAGCCACAGCAAGACATCAAAATATTCATTGGTCAGGAATGAGTATTTACTGCAAGAACTAATACACATTCTAAAATGGGCTTACCAATTCTTAGCACACTGTCCGGGTCACTGAGAAATGACAATAGATGTTCTTCACCTTGTATTAAATAGCTCCTAGATTTCTGCCTAGTGTAGCGTCTTATGTTGAGTGTGCAATCTCACGCTATGTGTGTTTTATACATTTCATTTTCTGCGAAATTCAACTTACTGGTAATCAATCGCCTACAATGAGCTGTGCAAATGTGATCATTTTATATTACACTGATGAGCAAAGCTGTATTAGTAGAAAAGATACACGTAGATTATACAGATCATTTTGGAAGCTCTGATTACAAACATACTCAACAAAACGGGGGCTAGGATACCACAATTAAAATCATCCATACACGAATTACACAGCAGGGCTACAACGGAAGCAGCATTTTGTGTTGTATGTACTTGGGAGATGTACGAATACAATATGGCTATTGATCATTTTGTAAGCCTCTTTAGCAGCAAATTGGATAATGTTATGTAAGCTAATAGGTGACCTTTAACTCCATCAGTAACCACACTTCTGAAATACATCACTGTGGAGTTAATGTGACCAATAGCTTATTAGAGAATCTCAGAAACAAGAGACTCTGCCTTAGATTTCTTCTTCCTTTGACGTCTTCCTTTTCTTTCCTGGCGACTTTTCTTTGGGGCCCTCTCGGTGTATGGTTTCAACACTTGTGGAGGTATAGTTGTTGTATTTTTGGATTCTTCGTAGTTGTGAAAATATGCGATATTCATTTGTGGTGAAGAAGCTTCATGCCTGCTTGGTTCATCATTAAGGACATCGTTAAAAGGATATTGCTTCCCTCCTAGGTCATGTATTGAGTCCACTGGTTGGACCTCAGGTAATCGTCTATCATTCTTAATATCTTCACCCCAGAAGACCTTTGTTGGAGATGTAACATTTCCATTGGTGGGAAGATTCTTCTTTTTTCCTTTGAGTCCTTTCCCCCTCTTTCCTTTGAGGCCTTTGCCCTTTTTGTGTTTTCTCTCCTTTTTCTTTTTGTCTTTGCTCTTCTTGGTGGTGGTCTCGGCCTTTGACAGATCACTAGACGTACTTGGGCTGACAGTCATCATAAGTTTTAATAAATCTTCTGTGGCCTGCATAATTTTTTCGAGAGAGGGCTGCTCTGATGAAGGCTCCACGTGTGGTGGTGGTGGTGTGGGATTCTTTGCCTTCTCTTCATAAGCGTGGTCAATGAGATCTCCTCCATAGTCATACAGTCCAGACTCTTTAGAAACTGCAACTATTTCATTTATGTATGTTTTACACCTGTAAAAATAATGAAAAAATGTATTGAGTTTATTCAAAACCCATCCAATCTCTATCCTTGAAAGTTGGATTGCAAAGTTACTATAATGCATTTACATGATATTAATGAACTGTAATACACACCAAGCAACAAAAAAATCCTGTTTAAGGTCTGGACACTTTTGCTGCTACAACTTTGTTTATTGTGTGTATTTCACAAGTGTTCTGTAAGTGCAAATGTGGCTGGTATATCCAATTTGGGAGTGCAATATCCTTCCACATATTGCATACTTCTATACAATGTTATGCTATGGACCGGTTATCGTTTTTCCACATGTGCATGCGCCCCTCTGAGGAAGTCTTTTTTTATTGTCACTCCCTTCAGACTTCTGATGCTCTAATTGGCCTGGGCAGCAATAAAACACTGGTAATATGGACTTACCAGCCATACCAGTACCGCTCCATGCACTGATCTTGTTCTTTGAATTCAAAACATGGTACTTGGATCACATTAAAAAATGCCTGTCCTACAACACGAGATGTTGTGTCATTCACCTCCCTGAGGCACTCCTTAAACCTGCAAAACAAGAGGGAAACATTATACAAGATTAATTTTACAACAGTAAATGAAATTTGACAAACTGGCATTCTGCAGCAACACTACTTTCAGATCTGTAAGCAGTTAATGGCAGATGCTGTATGTTGAGGCATCGTAAAGAAAACCTACAAATATGAAGGCAGAAATGGATGAGCATGGATCTACCCATCTTCAAAATGTGACATCACCATCCCACAATGCTTAGCGTTGCCTGCTGGGCATTGTGGGATGCCGAGGTTATCCCAAAATCCAGAGACATGTGAGGACTGGTTTGGGAACCACTGTGTTGAACGGTCTATGCCGTCCTATGGGCATTTGAACCATGTAATTGAGGACAGCACAGAACGTCCACATCCCCTCTAACTGCAGCCACTCAGGGAATCTTCACAAACTTTGCAACAAGATACCTGCTGCTCAGATTTCCTTTAAGTTCATGGCCTTTCTACCTATCAACGAAGCCCTAAATTGCTTGGAACTGCTTCCAAGTGACAAGATTTTGAAGGTCCACTCCAAGCAAAAGACTCAACAGTTTTGTTCTCAATTCTGAATTCATCTTACTTTAACTTCTAATGTCGCTATTTGAAAGATTCAACGCATACAGCTGTACGATCGGCCATTTTTGGGAGGTACACATATTACTTAACTTTTACAAGCTGCTCTGCAGAATGTATAATTCTTGTGTTCTAGTGAACTCAATTAATGAATCAAGTTTTGTTAAGGCTCCCGTGAGCTGTATGTATGCACACATTAAAAGTATAGTTAGCCTTTGAACAACTTTTAGTGTTGCATTTTTGAGACGCTGACACTGTTTTTTTCCCAAGCTCCAACCAAATGCTGGGAGCTAAGTGGAGGGTCAGTAGAAGCCGCAAACCTGATTTTTGTTAGTAAATTAAACACATTTAGAATATAGATATTTTAAGTAATACAGCTATGGGTGCAATTGTGAGGCTGGGCAGAGAAGCATATCACGATCTACCTAATACCAGCAAAACATTATTTATATACTGTTGGTCCAGGGGAAAAATGCATTGTATTTTGAGTTGAAATTACTGCTTTTACCACTTTTTAAAATAAAATCAGAAGCAGGGGAGGACTGGCAAATGTTGGCCCAGGGGACAAAAACTATTTAGTTGCCTTTGGTGCAACATCATCAGCCCACCTGATATTATCAGAGAGAGAAAAACATACACAGGCATACAAGACACATTTGCTGACATATAAGATACAGAGATTGACAGACAAGACAATTGGATAGAAAGATCAAAAGTGTTAACAACTGGGACATATAAAAGTGAAAAGTGGTGCTGCCCATTGCCCACCCTGCCCACCTTGCCAGCTCCATGATCAGAAAAAAAGTCTTGATTCATGCTGACGCACCTTGTGTGACATAACTTGGTGTCCTGCGTCTGAAATTAGTGACATGTATAAATGTTGCATGTGTTGCAGTCCATGCTGTGATTACATCATTCGTGTGATGGACTTGGCATTACTGATAGTACACTGACCTCTCCCAGTACCTTAATGTGTCTCTCATGCTCCATGAATATAATGCCAGGATGGAAGCTATAAGTTAAAAGGCTTTTACCCCACTGATAAAAAAAAAAAACCTTTCCAATGCCTGCTATTCTGTGGAGCATATCTAGTAATCCATGCATCATCGCTCATTTTAGCACATTCATCCTAAAGAATACTAGGAACTAGAGACATTGGATGTTTAAGTTTTTGGCCCCCCATATGAGCTATTTGGCTCCTCTCCATAACTGTCACTTTTCTCTTAGGCTGTGCCCCCCCCCCCCCCCCCCACTCTTTTTTTCTTTTGTGGTGTATTGCCTTTGATTAACACCAAGCTGTCATGGGTCGAAACATCAGGCTAACCATCATGTTATATTAAACACTTTATTTTTTCATTTAACCCTTTCAGTGCCCAGTTTTCTATTTGTATTACCCTAAGCATGTGGGGGTGGGGGTAGGGTATCACTGACATGGTAGAACCACCATGGAGCAGAGAGATTTATCTTTCTGTACTGAAAACGCACCCTATCCCCCAATATACACTTTTCCCTTTGTGCGTGGAAAAATATGTACAAATAATAATAATAATAATAATAAAACAATTAAAGCAAACCGATAGCTTTTTACTTGTATGAAGAAACTAGCTTAGTGCTAGTAATATACTGTTCCTAGGGCTTTCCAGATTATGCTTCTATCTGTGAGGCAATAAGGGTCCATGTACCAATCTTCTGACATCACTTCAAACAGGCCGGTGACAGAGGACTTACTTGGTGTCACATTCGCAGTGGCTGATGGTGTGCCAGCGGAGGTTTCTGTACCCGTAATTGTATGAGAATGGGTGAATAACATGTTCACACTGGTCATGTGTCCGGCAGCACGTGTCAGTCTCTTTATATTCACCTGATCAAAGAAAGAGAGACAAGAACCAATAAACCCAGAGCAGTCATGACATAAGATGCTGGTATTAGATACGGAAGTATTTTTGACACATGAGATAGATGGATATGCAAAGCTTTATACATTACATTAAATCAGTATAAAGCAATGCATTTCATGTGAGATTTGATGCTGTTTTCATACTATTTACAGGACTCGTGTCTACATGCAAATAGTAAATCACCATATTAGCCTGGGCTAATAAACAGACATGTCTGCCGTAGGCAGCTTTCAAACTAAATTTCTAGAATATTCAGTTACAAGCTGGTTGGCTGGAAATGATGAGAGTTGTTGGTCTGTGGTGACCCAGAGACTACATAGCTAGTTTTGTTCATAAGGATTTTGGAGTATAAGTAATTGTTAAAGGTTTACTACTGACTCATCTACAGATGTAAATGTGAATGTGTGAACAAACCATGTGCAAAGACACAACAATGCTAATAGATAGATTTCAAAAATAATCTGGTGGCAGGTCAGACTGTACAGGACTGATATAAATTGTGGTCTGGATTCAATGCTGTTCAGTAAGTCTTTCAAAAACTAAGGTTATATTACCTCATGCTATTCCAGAAGGGTAAACGCGCGATTTAATAAAATAATACTGCATTGCACTAATGTGTGTTAAAGCACTAGTTCGGCAGTAAGCGAATAATACCGTTAAAAAAGTGCTTTTATTCCAAAAACACATTAAATTAATTTCAGGGGTAATAGTCAGCCCAATCCCATAGCATTCCCCCATCCTTAAAGGCAGTGGCAGGGGGTGCCAAAATGCTCAGTCCACCTATCCTTTAAGTTTCAGAGCTGGGTGCTGCCGAAATAGCCCTCAAAATCCCCCCCAACAGAATGGATGGTGTCATCTGATTGGCTGAATTTGAAAAAATGGAGTCATCAGCAATAATATTCTACTGGTTTCCATGGTGACTGCGTCACTGATCTTTATACATATGCCCCAGTGTCTCTGATTGAGACACACATACAGACTAGATAGAGGATGATGTAGACCTAATTTTCCTTTCCCTCGAGGGGCTGACTAGAATGTATAGACTTCATATAAGAACACTTTACAACATTTTAACATAAGAAAAATTTCCAACTGAAATTGAAACTGTGAGATTAAGGAACCAGCTCTATTTCTGACTCAGCTTTATCACGCTTGTGTAGAAAGCAAATAGCCATTGAAAGGACGAGGAAGTTCCAGCCAAAAGTCTTCAAATTAGAACAGCATTACCTGCACCTCTGTCATCATACTAGTCATTATCAATCTGCCTCTGGTTATTTACATTACAGGAATGGCCAGTCTCAGGCACATCATTACCACTGCATAGTAGTAGAATCTTGACCAGCCTTCCATCAAAAATAACTCTTGGAATAAGTAGTAAATGATGTTAGATATCTATATGATTGTTGCCAAAGATCGACATGTCACTTTGTGTAATTTCTTGTTGTACACAGATTGTATTAAATAAATATTTCAGTGGAGCTGGTTGAATCTATGGGAATTAAATAATGCCTTGGATCATGGATGTGCATAAGGCCATCCTGAACAGCACATAAAAAATGTCTGAGATTTAATTTTAGGCATTGATTAGATAACGTTCACCAGATAAGTAATCCTCACTATAACATATGACATTTTCTTGTGTACTACACATTCTACAAATAAGAAGTTACAGCAGTCAAGAGCATACTGAGCATGCTGAGAATTGGAGTTACTTCACTGGTAAGGGCAGTGATACACTTCTATATCTTTTGCTTCTAGAAGTAAGATGACACTATGTATAGAATGCATAGTCTAGCAGCACATGGGCAGCTGGCTGTGTGCATAAGGAGTGTGGGGTTTAAGGCTTCATTTATAACAGTTTAGGAATAGCAGCAACTGTGTAGGGGTGTGTGTATTTATAGCTATGTATCTATAGCCATAATTGCATGTACACATGGCACAGGCAAAATCTGAAATCAGGCAATCAATTAACCCCCCCCCCCCCCCCCCAAAAACAGCCTGGGCACAATGAATGGCATACTACTGACTCCCACTAGACAATGAGAAAATAGAATTTAAATCCAGATTTATTTACAAGCTTATTTTTTTCTTGGCACACAGTTCAGGCATTGCACAGAATTCCCAGGAAAAGTACAAAAGAATCTTTCTATATATGTATGTATGTATGTATGTATGTATGTTTGATGCCTAAATTGTGCTGAGCCATATGAGATATTAATGATTACTAGTCATCTACGTTTGACATGAAGTAATATACAAGATAATGTTTGAGGATATGTGTTCTATAATTACACAATATTATGTCTATTCACTGAAAGGTGAGTTGAAGTGAGAAGAATAATTCAGATCATTGACTCAACTATACATGCTGCAGGGCTAAATTTGGCAGCTTCTAGAAGAGTTCAGATGATCATGAATAACACAGAGTTAAAGCTTTATAAAAAAAAAAAACTCTCACTTTTTAACAATCCATTATGCAGGGCCAATTCTGTTCTTCTTGCAGGGGGAGCTCACTAGGTTGATCCCTGCAGAGTGCATACAGACCAAAGTATCACAGTAAATGCATTGATGCCTATTGACAAAAGAGTGAACTGGCTATAAATCAGTCATTTATTCAGTAATTGTTTTGCCATTCATTTATCAGTTCACAACACTGTTTAGTGAATAGAGTCTAGTGTGTCTTCAGCTCAGACAACTATAATAAACATGATATACACATACATATGTAGCCACGGCAAAGTATCCAGTTTGTCTAGTTCATTCAGGTACAACAGTTTTTATGATCATGATGTCCAATATATACCGGTAGTTTAAAAAGAACACCACCTGCATCCATCCGACACCTGTATAACCATTCCACCTTAATTACACAATCATCATACTATAATATACAATTATAGTATCATGACTGTGTACATCGTGATGCCTTATGCACTCTAACTGGTGCAGACCACATTCCTCATGATGCTCAGCCTGCACGTAATTAATACATAAAGTTATACAAAGGATTTTTTAAAAACAAACAAAACAGCTTTAATACTGTAATTTCCTACCTAGATCTTCAAATGATTGTGCATTATTCCCAGAGCCACACCACAGGGTCCCTGGGTAGGTGAAGCCCCTCTTGACTCGGTGCAGCTGCCGCTCTGTGTTAGCTGCTGGATCCATAGGTGAGTATGTATTCTGGAAAATCTGACATGCCAACCTGGTTTCAGCAAACCCTCCTTTATCCCAGCCCCCCACACCTTGCTGCCTATCTTTCAGGCACAGGAACAGAAAAGAAAGGACTCTCTCTTCATCCAGATCCACAGAGCAGGACACAAGCTGCCTCCTGCTGTCCCAAGTGGACATTACCAGCTCCTTGCCATCTGTCACTTGGTACTGAAATTGCTCTCCCTGGATGGAGAACAGGGCACATTCCTGTACACCCAAATTTTTCCTCTCATTAGGGTACCCCTGCACAGCGAATATTAGACTGGTGAGGATCAAGGCTGGGATGTTCCTCATGCCTTCAGTCAGTTCAGCACCACAGTCAGGAGACAGCAGCCAGACGTGGAGAGTTCTGCCTTTATAAAGGGGTTTACAAGGTGGTCTGATATTGACAAGAAATTACATTTAGAGGAGGGACTTCACGCCATTAACATTGAGTCTCCCACACAGCCACATAATAAAGTTCTCTATTACTTCTGGTTCAATAGTGTCTGTCACACTCTCCCTCCCCAGTCAGGTCCTGTGTAAAGGATCAAGTTATGTAGACAGCATGGAATTACTTATTTCCTTCATAATATAAATACAAAGAATAATGCACTTTATGGCTCTGTAAGAGAGCGACTGACTGTCACTTAGATAAACACCATCATTCACATTGCATCTGGGGCAGAATGTAATTATAATAAAACTACTTGTGGCATTCAAATTAAAGCTTGTCAAATACTAAAAATGGTTAACATTATACTATATATATTTATACACATCTATTGTAAATTGATTTAAGTAAAACGAAAATAAAAAAGTGATACTTTCTTTTATTTTCTACATAAAGATCTTATTATATGTGAGATAATTATGTGCACATGGAATAAACAACATAAAATAGATCTAATAACAGCCGCCTCTCATGCCAGTGCATTAGCTTTGATTGTGAACCAGACATGACTGTGTACATCACAGACAGGGGCTTGACTAGGAACCAAAGAACCTGCTTGGGTGAATTTCTTTAGGGGCTATTCACTAGTGGTTGATTGTGGCCCAAATGTGACCTCAATGTGAACTGACTGATCAGGAGAAAATTCCTCCATTCAGTTTATCCCTTGTCCATCTTACCTAAATCACAGATGGAGGCTATTCACTAAAACAGAACTGACAAGACAACTGCGAACATCAGGCATTGATAAATTAGTTGGATAGCGGCTCATTTGTCAGTTCATTTTTAGTGAATTGCCTTCTATATCCAATTTCAAGTCTACTAAAAACAACTTGAAATTATATTGTTAAAAATGTAAGTATTTGATTATTCAACAAACAGTATCTTAAAGGAAGTCATCTGTCAATCATTGTTTGTGAGCAATGCATTAGGAAAGAGGGGTAATGTACTTAACTTTCTGGGCACTTTAACTTAATTTTTCATATTTTTTTTAATATTAGTTGTGAAATACTTTATTCTCCACCAGGTGATTCAAACAGGAGACTGCACAGACACATTTAAAAAAATATTTCCTATTTTATCTATACATATGTTTGCAAACCTGGTATATGCGTGCATAAGTCATATTCCCACTGTACATGCTGTTTGTTGATTGTTTCATTTAATTCATGATTGTGATCTTTCAAAAAAACACAACTTTTTCGGCTGACAGTTGTTCATTAAGTATTATACAATGATCCTGAGCGCACACTGCATTAGCATATAAAACTTGCCAACCAAATCTATTTTGATATCCTTATCCAAAATGCTAAAAATAAATGTGTCTTGATATCCTTCCAAAAATCTGACCACCTTATCAAAACCTTGCTAAGAGATTTTGGACACACTGGTGTACATTTACCCAGAGCTAAAAATATCAGATATCTTATTGCACATCTTAATTCTCTATAATTAGGTATTTGCTATTCATAATATAACAGCCGTAGCCATAAATCTCCATTGTCGAACTGACCAATGATATCCATCCAGCTAATTAGGGTTGAGCAGATTTTATAAGTTAATTATAGGTATTTTGTCAATTGAATTAATGAACTGTGGTGAATGGACCAATGCATTACAAAAATCAATCCAAAACAGATATGGAAAAAAATGACAATTTGGCATATGTTTCCAATGCTGATATTTTGTTCTGATTTTTGCCCTTCCTTTGTCATTTCACTATTGTTCACTGTTTAGTAGATTCCGGTCATTCCACTGAGTTTTCTGCTGGGGAGAGTCAAAGTGTCCATGTAAGAGCACCAGTGTCCTTGGCAAGATGTATGAAATTATCTGTGCGGTAATTGTGCAGTAATTTTGGTACATAACCCCGGCCATATCCTAATACCTCTGCACTTCTCTGTACAACAAGAAAAAGGAATTGTTATGAAATATTAAAAGACCGTCCTAGCTAGGTGCCGTCCCAGAGCAGATAACATGATCATCCTGTGTTTCCAATGCTTAGTGTGCTACCCACATGTGGGGTGCCAAATTCATAATTTGGGAGTGGTGGGATGCATGCCTATCCAGTTGCCTCCATCCTGTTAAGCTGAAGAACGCAACAGTCACCATATTTTAAGAGCATACAACCTGAATGTGAACTTGTTATCTTATCTTGTTTTGTGAGCATGCTTTTATTTTTGTTTGCTTTTATTTTTTCTATCAGTTATCTCCTCATACCTTATCTGATATTAGAAGGAGCAGCCATTTTTAAATTCCTTTACTGCTTTTGCTGCTACCACCTCTGCTGGAAAGCTGTGCTCTGTAATTTACACGTTCACTATTTATCACATGAGTCTTTCGCCCTCTGAATTCCAGTCAGAGTTATAGGAGCCCTGCATTCTATTATCATATCACCTGTTGCATTGTTTTCTCTGCATTATACCTATAGAAATGTACCTATAGAAATGTACTCCTGACAGGGAAACTTCTATTGTGAGAACCCTGCCTGTCTGTGTGTACAATTCCTTGGTATTCTTTTTTTTCCCAGGGCCATATGAACTGCAGTTACCTCAGCAGCCTCCTCTCTCCTCTTTTTACCCTGGGCTTGGTTTTGTAGGGCGTGAATAGGGAGGGCTCTGGAGGGAATGGCTGTGACAGACCCAGTGGTGTGATGTAAAAGGGCCCATAAGAGAAAGCTCGGCTCTAGATTTATTCTCCATACCAACAAATCATTTGTCATCCTGCCTTTCATGTTGCTGTCCTTTATTATGCCATTTCCCCCTTCCTCCCCACCACCCGCCAGGGAGAGAGGCCTATTGTGCAGCGTGGCAGAGCCTGTGACCTATTTCTAGTCTGTGATCTGAGGGGGAATGTAAAAGAAAGGGTCCTTTTATTATAGCACATTAATCAAAGTTGTATTAAGAAGCCCAGTGAGTTTTGATGGAGGATTAAAGGGGAAGCTGTGAAGTATGCTGTTACTTTATAAACACAGTGCAGAAATTCATTGCCTATGATTGGTCTAAGATAATCAGCTGTTTTTTTTCCTTCCTATTTTCCCTCCTTGCTTTGAACACCAGTCAAGGGACTGACTGCAAGCTACCTAAGAGTTTTTACTGCTCATTTGGAACTAATAAGAAAAGGAAAATTACAATTACCTGAAAAAATATATTCAGATAATATAAACTTCTTAATGATGTTATTAGGACGCTTTCTATTGATAAATATTACATTATAATAACATTTATTTATTTAGCGCAAACAATTTGCATGTCACTTGGTATAGAAAGAAATACAAATATTAGAAAAATATTAGAAATCATTTAGGTGGGGTCTTTTTTACCACTTGTTTACCACTCATCATATTTGAGTTTTTTTTTCCAAGTAAATTATGTGATATGATGAAAATAATTGTATTTAAGGAAAGCCCTATTTCTGGCGATAAAACAGTATACAATATGTGTGGGTGCATTAAATGAGAAAGAGGAAAATGACAGCCTCGTGGCAATGGGGTCTCCAAGACAGTGTTGTACTGACTCCATAGACGTGCACCCATCCACACAATAAGGATGACTCATGCCTCCAAGGCCCACAAAACCAAGAGGCAGGTCCACTCAGCGAGGGCAGCACAATAGAGAAGACAGACATATTGGATGCCCAAGCCCTTTCTCCACACCTTCAGAGGTGGAGCCTCTTCTAACAAAAGTTGACCCTAGCAGCCTTATAGAAGTACTTACATGGCAGTGCACAGTAGTTCTGTTGCTCCTTCCATTTTTACCTCATTATTCTGATTTTAACCTTGGCTTGTGTTTTGATATGGTTACAGTGATGGAACCCTTCATCGCTAGGGTTCTTAGAGAGAAATAATGGCTTGCCTCCCATTTATAGATTATGGGCCATGTCATTGAAAAGGTTCTGCTTTTGAGAAGGTGAATGCAGGGGGTAAGTTTGCACTTTGCATTGACTTTACTCGTGTCCCCAGATTGTGCCCTCTGTAATCCTGACTCACAATGGCTTACATGCTACAACTGTATTTTTAATGTGTTTATTTAGTCAGATTGTTTTGTATAATGGTAGCGAGAAGAGCCCTCTTCAAATAAAGTGCTATTATTCTTCATCCTCCAGTCTCGGCTAGTGATTTGGATGGCTGGAGAGATCAGGAGATCCTGGGGCTAAAGTCACTGTTCTCAGCCACTGGGAATGGTGAGTGTATCTAGGAAGCAGAGACTGACTGAGTTACCCAGCCAGGGTACCAGAGGGTTCCATCACACTTACCTTGCTGGCTGCCTACCAATCTCTGCCTATTAATGAACCTTGCTGCCTGTTTATGAACCTTGTTGCTTCCCCACTGACCTCTGGCTGTTTGTCGTTTATGAATCTTGTTACCTGGCATTTTGACTTTGAACTATTCTTTTATTCTTGTGCTCCTGCTGCTCTCCACGACTACGTTGTCATATCAGTCATTGTGGTAAGCAGTGTTCTGCAAGTGGTGCTTCCCAGTCTACTAGTTCCAATCCTGCCATAGGTACTGAGCCATATGGAGCTTTCAGGGTTTGCTGATGTCATATCAGCACTTACTCTCCAAATCATTGTTTTAGTACAAACAGTACAAGACATGTTGTCAGTTCTATACCTCCTGCAGACTGCGATACCTGTCGATGTGCTCCATCACTCCTTGGAGGCTCTCAAGGCCTGTGTCGGCACACTCCTACCTTGCACTAAGCTTGCTGTGAGCACAGCGTGGCATCCCATCCCATGGCTGGGGCAGCTTACATCTGCCATCGGATGACCGTACTCTGTTTGAGAACTCACTGACCTCTTTTTGATATTCAACTTTTCTGATGTCTGGTGCCCTGGATATTTTGGCTTTCCCACTGACCATGCAGATATCCAACTCCCTCTGACCCTTGGTTGGCTCCCTGTATGCTGGTAATTAATCTATGTAACTCTGGGGATTCCTTTACTGACTACCTGCTTGCATATATCTTGCATTGCCCTAAGGACTGCTCTGCTTACTGTTTTCTGGCTTATATCACATACTGCCCTGTGAATTACTCTGCTGGATACTACCTGTTGGCATGTACTCTGCATTTTGCTGTGGCTTAAGATGGACTTTATCCAAGAAGGAAATAGCAAGATCCCATCATCCTTTCCCTGGGGAACATTACATATCTGAGGGCCTGTTGCTTTTGGTCTTACCAGTTCGGTAGTGTTTACCAGTTCGGTATCTGGGTTCTACTCCTGAACCACGGCATGTAACCATAACTCATTCAGGGTATCCAAATTAATTTCCAAAACCAACTGTAGGATTTACAAACACATATTTTTCCGACTGGTACTAACCCTTCTGTTGGCGCACCAGTACCCACCTCACAAGACAGGTGTATGGCCCAGATCCTGAACCCCACATTAAACTGGCAGAAAGGTTCTCTGGGTATTGTAACGAGTACCAGGCCTTCCTTACATCATGTCAGATCTTGTTCAAACTAAATCCTCTCATCTATGCTTTTGACTATGTCAAGGTTCACACAGTAATCTCTCTCATCTCTGCAGGCCCTATGACCTAGGCTCATCATATCTTTAATAGTCTCTTGCTGCACTCCAGTGTGCCGTCAAAGCAAAATATTGAGTGAAAGTAATAAGCGCACCTCCAAAGACCCCAAATCAATAAATCCAGTTAGATCTGTGATGTAAATATAAAAAGAATTACTTTATTTTAACATGATTAAATTCACAGCAGCTTGAGGAAAAGATACGAGTTTTAGAGTTAAGAAAGAATGACAATTTATTACAGGAACAGCACACGTATATACAGACATACATACATCAACAGAAGATTAGCATACAATACTAGGGGGCGGTCACTGTAGTTCCCCACTAGGTCCAGTTATTAAATTGGTACAGGCATAAAATGGACATACTCACTTGACATGACATGAAATATAACAAATACAAGTTTATTTGGAACACTTTTAGAACTGCAATCCAGATACCGTGACAATACTCCCCTGTGACACACTGTAATCAATGCAAAGTGCAAACCACTGGGACCACCTCCCCAAATCTAAAACCCCTTTTTAATGCCAGGGTCCATAATCTATAAGGAGGAGTCAAGCCATTAATTCTCTCCAAGAACCCCAGTTCTGTCACATGCACCTTTTTATAAAGCTCCCAACATTTTGCAGTATGAAGCTTTTTTTTTTTAACATAACCCCCAATGTATTTATTAAATAATGGACAGGTTATTCCATATAACAATTCATCTCCCTGTCTCTATTAATTCCTAATGGAGATTGTGTTCCTAATTTCAAAATCCAAAATACCTCCTTCTTATTCAGCAAGGAGGCAACATCTCCTGCCCTAACTCCCAATCAATCCCCATATAGAAAAATAATCATGATCTCATCTTGAATGGAAATGACAATTGACTTCTGGGTATCACATCTTATGTGAGATAAATGTTCACTGGACAGATCACTTCCCTACTGGATGGGGCATTTGTTACATGTTATTAGATAAAGGACACATTCAGCATTGCAATTTATATAGAATCTTGATATTTTGTCCTGTAAACCTGTAATATGTATCCTGTTATTCCTGTTTCGCTTGTTGTTCCTTTATTTGCTTTTTTATTGCACTTGGACACTTTCATACTATTTCTACCTCCTGAAGCAGCTGGACGCATCTGTTTAAATGCGTTGAGCACAGCAGTTTTCTGTCTATTCTCTGAAGCTGTGTATGCGGGGACAATGGAACCATCATATTAGTCCCATGCACTGTGTACTTCCTGCGTGTTTGCACATTATCCATGTGCATATACTATTTGGAAGTGTTCATCATATTGCATGCACTATTATGTTTTCGATACTGCGTTATTGGCTGGTTTTATATATTTTCATACAGTTCTTATTAAAGAAGATTGGATACAGTATTCCATGATTGATCCTTCTTTTCATCCATGTTGAATGCCGTCATTTTAGAAAGCTTTATGTGAGCTTTCTGCACAACTCCTTCATTGTGTTTATTGTATTACACTATCTTTCAGACATGTGCATTCGTTTTCGTCCGAAAATATCATATTATTCCATTCATTGGAATAACAAAAACTAACAAAAAGCCGAATGAACGAATGCTAAATGAACAAAATTCATTCACTCATTCGGATGTCGACAGCCACTCTGATGTCGAATTCGCCAATTCATCTCAATTTTGGCTTAAGTTATTGTATGTAATGTTAATAGCATAAGCTTAAATTGAGTCTGTTAGTTACATTTACAACTTAAGGCGAGATCGAGAAGAAAATTAGTCAAGATTTCTGATGAAAATGTATATGTAAATATTATAATTTCATCTCAATTTCAGATTAAAATGTATATGTAACTATTATAATTTCATCTCAATTTCGGATTAAAATTTATATTTAACTATTATATTTGATCATCTCTCTGTTTGTTTTTTATCCAAATATATATACATGGATGCATATTCTTATATAGAGAGAGAAAATTCCCTTTTCTGGCTTTGTGCTTATGCCAGTTCACTATTAATGCTCCTTCCTCATTTTTTCCACTCTGTGTTCTAATTATTTTGAAGCTGTCTCACTATATATCTATGTGCAAAATGTATTTTTTACACTATTCTCAAAATTAATTGCAAAAGTATCCCAGTCGACTTTAGTAACAGCTGATGAGCTGTGTGTATATTTAGCAATCCTTTAATCCATTAGATTCTAGTAATCTGATACATTGTATTTTGTTATACATACATCTCTTTTTTACCATTCTTTAAATTTTTCCTCTATATTTGTCATTGAATTACTTTTAATTAATATCACGAATGAATAGCAGCATCTCTCGAAATGATTAAATATATAAAAATAAAAAAATAAAAAATGTTCATGTATAAATGGTAACCCAGAAATCAGGTATTGAAAAGTTATTTGCTGTTGTCTAACGTCTATGATGAAAGCCCAGGTGGCGAAACGCGTGAGCTTTGTTTTCCTCATGCTGCTGTGATTGTAAGCATATAAAAATATAGTAATTCCTTTTATACTTACATCACTGATCTTACTGAATTTATTGATTTGGAGACTTTGGAGGTGCGCTGATTCCTTGCATTCAATATTTTCTTTGCTGTTTCATGGACGGTAAAGGACACCATCTTCAGCGG
Source organism: Pelodytes ibericus (assembly GCA_036172795.1). Classification (NCBI taxonomy): domain Eukaryota; kingdom Metazoa; phylum Chordata; class Amphibia; order Anura; family Pelodytidae; genus Pelodytes; species Pelodytes ibericus. The sequence goes on along the minus strand of CM069857.1, from coordinate 49,512,929 downwards.
CACTCAGACTTCTTTAAAGGTTGTTTCATTATTTGTGGACTGCAGTTGGCCAACCCCAATGGTTTCTTCAGTATTAATTTAGACTCGGGCCTTCAGTCAAGTCATGAGTGAACTTTATGAAGAACCCAATGGAGGAGCCACTGCTGAAATCACTATTCGTATGCTGTGTCAAGGCAGAAGACCAGTAGAGGAATATGTTGCTGATTTCCATAAAGTGGCTGTTGAATCAGCCTTGAATGAACCACTTAATCGAAGATGTGATTCGATTGGTTGACCAGTGACTCAGGGAATGACGCCTGGCATGCTTCTCATTCGCAAGCCAAGTCTTAAGGGCCCCCTTCTCATTTCCTTCAGCACCGCAACACACATCTGCCCAGACATTTGAAGAACCTGTGAAAATTTGTGTGGCCTGGGAGCCCCTGAAGATGTCACAACTTGTGTCTCTATTGTGGTTGTTCAGGACACTACGTTAAGAAATGTCCAAAACTAGCTTCCATAGGTGAGACCTCTCATTCTACCGTTTATCCTTAATTAAATTAAAGCCTGACTCCACATTCAAATTTGCCTGTTCTCTTACAGTGGACTGAGGACAAAGTCCCTCTCCTGGCTGTTATTGATTCTGGCGCCAATGGATGTGTTTTGGATTACAATTTGGCTCAAGCTATCAATGTTCCCCTCTCAAAGGAAGTAAGTTTAAATTACTATTAAAGCTGAATACTACCAATCTCCGGAATTTGCTTGTACTTTTCACTACTCTCCATTGGCAGGCCATGGCAGTTTCCATAAGACACTTGATTTGATTTAAAACGCTTTCTGGTGGCCTGAGTTATGTCAAGACATCTTGCATTATACTGTTATCCTGTGATACCTGCACCCAGAAAAAAACTCTGCACCGTAAACCAGCTGGTTTTACTTCTAGTTATTCCATCTCTTGCCTCGGAAGAAAGTTCAGATGACTTTATCGTGAACTTGCCTCCTGATATTCAATTTACTATCAACATGCTTGTGGTTGATAAATTAACTAAGGCTTACTATTGATTTATTCATTACACATATTTTCTTACTTCATGGCCTTCCCCTAATTGTTATGGCAGACAGAGCTACACAAATTACTTTCCATTGCTGGAAAGACATTTGCGCTGGACTAAATAGTCAACATTCTCTTTATATCGCTTTTCTTCAATAATCTAATGGACAGACTGACTGCACTAACTTAACACTGGAAGAATATCTCCTCTGTTTCATATCATACGTGAAGGATGACTGGATATATGTGTTGCCTACTGCTGAATTTACATATAATATTGTAAAGCACCAATCTATTAACATGTTTCCATTGCTCACAAATTATGGTTTTCAGCAGCTGCTTCCACAGGACCTTGGAATGTGGGTGCAGTTACCTGGAGCCTAAAGCTACCAGAGGTGTGACGTTATTCTGCACCATGCCCTGTGTCTCCACCCCTGCACAGTAGTTCTTCAGAGAACTCAGGCTCTCAGATTCCCCTGCCACCTGGAACCTGTGCGTAAAAAATACAATAGCCAAATCAACATGAAAAAGATTCACTGATGTATACATTAATTTGTGATTACAGTCAATCAGTATATAGAGAGCCATAGATATTGTGAAAAGTCTTGCATGCTACAGCCTTCAAGATTCATTTTCTTAAATGAATGATATAAGTATGTTTAGGATCTTGTGCAATATCTGAAATAAAAGTACATTCTCCAAAACAGTAATATGAATATTCCCCCATCTTCCAATTCAAAGGAATGCTATACCAAGCTCAAATGCATTGTGATTTTCTGGGCTAAATATGGTGTAATAGAGTCCATTGCCAAGATTAAAATGTAATTTTGTTAATTAAAAACATTCTCAGATATTCAAGGTTCCAAGTTACTTTTATTACTTTATATATTCATCAAATATAAGAAATACAAAGGCGAAAGAAGTATTTGAGGATCAAGGGCAGTCCAAAAAAAATGGGCAGCGCAATATAGAACCTACATACAAAGAAAAAAAAGAGGAAGACAAAAAACAATAAGAGGAGGAGCCAAGGAGAACCAGGACTTTCTAACAAAGTAACCGACAGACAGAACTTCTAAATATAGTTAATATCTCAAGCGTGGCACTTTCTATGCAAGAAAAAGAGATTTATCTTTTGACACTTTAATTTAGTTAACCCATTGCTGGACATTAACAAATTCGTAAGAGATCTGAATGTAAAAAATGTTTTTTTTTTGCCAGTTGGTAATGACAATAACAGTGATGTTGATGTGAGTAATGTTGAAGTTGTTGACCAGGCTACACTCTCAGAAACGCAATGTTATGTGAGTTTAACCTTCCAAGAGATATATATGCCCTACAAACATAAGAGAGTTTACAAGGAACACAGATGCCATCTAGGGGAGTGGGTATCCTGAACACCAATTTCAAATTGGGGTCATATTTTGATCCAGTTAATGCGAGGGATGCAGAAACTGACATCTGTCATAGAGCAGCGCAAGCAGATTTGTTTAAACTATACAATGAAAAACATTTTATTGTGAAAATATGAGTAGTGATTCAATTCTCAAGAAGTTGCCAGCCAATCCTGCATTAACCAAGAAATGTGCTGACAAAGGGGGGCAGTAGTCATACAGGATACCTCAGCTTATTTACGAGAGGCTCTGAGGCAGCTGAATGATCGCTTTACATATAACGTCTACTCAATAAAGAGATAATTGAAGGGAACTGATATGGGAATTTTAAACTTTAGGCCAAAGTAGTTGAGTTGGAAAAATTCTCCAATGCAACACAATAAGATAATTTTTCCAACTCAGCTACTTTGGCCTTAAGTTTGCAATTCTTGTGTCTCTTCCCTGCAATTCTTTCTTTATTGAATACACCCTATAGTAGGTTGCAGTCTAACCCTATAGCTGTCTTCCTTGTGCAATTTAGTTAATGGATGTAGAAATGATGTATGGGGTAATTAAGTAGGCAGAAAGAGAATATGTAATGATGGATGATCCCACTGTATCCACTTTCTTCCACAATCCACAAAAGTTCTGACAAACACAGTGGGATGACTCATAGTTTTAAGCATCAATAGCACAGGGGAGAATCTATCAGAGACTTTTTACTTACAACCTGTAGTTCAAAATGTTAAAAGTTATATCATGGACAGCAAGGATATGCTTAGTCAATTTGCATGTATTCAGTGGAGAAGGTAATATTGGTGGGTTACTATGAATGTTGCTTCCCTGTACTCCAGTATACTAAATATGGAAGGGGTGTTAAATGTGAAGCAATATTTTTGCTGCAGCAATATTTATCCTTCGTCTGCATGATTATTTTGTTTTTGATTAAGAACTATTACCTACAAATAAGAGGGAAAACAATGGGGGCAAAATCTCCCCCCTCATATGCTAAACTTTGCTGCGTGGGAGGAGTGGAATGTTTTTGGTCATCAATACATCAGATAAATGCAGACAGCCAAAAATTAATTAGTAGCTTATTTGTTAAGCCATAAAGTTCTTTAAGACCCCTTTGGTAGAAAAGTGTTATATAAAAAATGTTATTATGATTTTTATAACAAGAACTGTACATGAAACAGTTGTATCAAGCACTGACTGCAGAAGGCAAAACTGGGCATATGTCCTATATGAACCATTGCGAGGGCTGTTCAAAATGTAGCCCATGCCCATAAAGGGTAATACATTGGAACGCCAATGGCAGGTTCCCAACGATGCCTTGCAACCTACATCACAGGAAAAGTGATTTATTTGCTCTGTGCAGTATTTGCATTGATACTACTGTATTTCATGAGTGCTGAGAGGCTTTAATAATTGGTGAAAACAAATGATTATAAGTTAATCCAGTTATTTTGTATAAGGAATACTCAACCTGTATTTTACTTGCACTATACATATGTGGTACTTTTATTCATAAACCTATTTTTTATTATTAGTGTGTGTAGGTATAGGCACCATACCGTACCTTCTTGTCATCTGTATAAACATATAAAGTGTTAGCTCAGCTGAGATTGGTTTGAAGTGCACACTAAATAGAATACTCCATGTCACATAGTGTACTCTGGTATCTATGAGTCTTTAAACAACATTCCCATCGAAAATCTCCCTTGCCCTGGTGAGAAAACCAGCCCCTGCTGTGCCCCTTGCATTATGTAACCATGGGAAGCCAAGGTAACCTTGACCTTGGTAACAAGTGAAAGAGAACAGGAAGTGGTCTCCTATTAGACTCTGGCATTTTTCAACCTCCGGCTAAGAAAAGCAGGATAATTAAAAGGAATATTGTATGACCCTGTGTAGCCCTCTAGGCCCACAAATATACTGTATTGATATAATCTAACATGAGCTAAATCCGCAAGGCTGAATGGTGGAGGAAGGTCACCCGAATTGGAAAACCTAGGCCAAAATATCACAGCAGGAAAAATCCTTCAACTTGGCTATTTTTCAAACTTAATTTTTCAACTCAGTGGAGTTTTACCAGGCTAATAATGTTAAGTAAAGCAGCTGGTTAAAAGCTTTCTATTTTATTGTGTTATTTATTTACACCAATACATGTTTCTGTGCTCTGAATTGTTGTAAATATTCCATAGGGAGTTGCATCGTGTTTAAAATCCATATACCAAACTTTTTTAAGGTACTGAACTCAAAAAAAACAGGCGGTGCTTTGTCTGAAATGATTGTTATTATTTCTCTCCTACAATTTAATCAATTCTGATTGATGCCTTCTCTTACGTATAAGAGGATACCTAGGTATACATTTTGTTAAAAAAAAAAAATTCAGTTAGTGCTTCCAGTCTCTTCGTGGTCGCCAATTGTAACCGCTTGGTACCCTATTTCTGTCCATAACGTCCTAATTGTATAGAATTTAGCAGGGCTAACCATACAGATATATTTTAACAACAATATTCTATAGATCAGCAGGTTTCTCTATTTAAATTCATAAATAATTGAGAATACAATAAAAAATAGGGAGCTGGAAGCAATAACCTTTTGTCTTTTAAAACATTTTATTGAATATAAATAAATATAGACAATGTATAAAAACAGCTTAAGAATCCATAATAAAAGCAGAGTAAAGTTAAATGTATATGCTTGCAGTAAGTGAAATAAAATCACATACCCTCCTGGTTGTTTACAGGTTAATCTCTCATTCTTGTGTCAACCAACTGATAATTGATGTTTATATAGATTTTAGATAACCTTATTTATGGTCAGGAAAAATACCAAATGATACATTAAAACAAGTAACTACGGTTTACTTTGGGGTAAATCTCGGTCAAGAAAATATTAATTAACCTTAAGTCTTGATTTCTTGGCAAACAGACAAGGCCATGACAAAATAATGAGGCACATGTCCTGGCCTAGCAGGACAAAATGGCGTCTATAGTCTAAACATTTTACTTGCGAAGCTGGGCGTGAAGCCAGTTTGATAACAGAAATAACACAGTTGAAGCAACAACATTTTCCACTGTAAGTAACAAGGTGGAAGAAGGGGGGGGGGGGGGGGGGGAACAGAACCTGTAATTTCTGCAAGTGCCCATAACACTTCTGTATGTCTGCATACAGTGGATGTATGACATTTACAGATCATCTTGCTGTTTGCATTGTCTTGTGAATGTGCATAGCACTCTGTGCATCTACCATGGCAGCCATAGCAACAAAAATGGAATCTACCACTTCTGGCCTACACCAGTTCATATATCCAGCTAGAAGTGTGAGATGGACAGTAGTGACATTTGACATATTCCCCAGCCAATACTAATTTGCTACTATGGCAGCTACTATAGCATTGAGTAGTGCATTGACATAACTATACACAAACAAATCTCTAACATTCAATGGTGGCATGACCCACTTGGGTGAGATCATAAGAGTGGCACTTAGAGTCAGACCTCAGTCAGTGCTTCCTTGCTTGTCCATGTGTCATGAAACCATCTACTTATAAATGCTATACAGCAACAAGTGTATGGGCCCGACAAAGAATTTACTTTCTAAGCAAATGTTAGTTACCCATTACTAGGAAATAAACATGGCCATGGTAGTAGAGCTTCAATGACGGTCCTGCTACAATGATCCTGAGCCTCATGGGAGGTGAGGCCAGAATGTGCCTTACTGAACATTGGATAAGACCAAAAGCAGAAAATAATTGTTACTCATACAATTTTGGAATGCAAAATAATAATTGCGAGAGGTTGGAAACAACCCCGAAATGATACCTGGCGGTAAGTGAAATCACAAATCTGTCACCAACTTAAAATGGAAAATTGTGCCAGTTGTACTAGGGTTTCTTCGGGTTAAAAAAGGGAAGATCTGGAAGACGTGCTTCACATTGGTAGAGGAATCTTTGTAGATTCCCTGAGTGGCGGTTGGTTGAACATGCTCATAATTCTGATTGCTATATTGGATGCGGATTGGATTGGATTTTTTGCTATCTATTTATTCTCTACAAAATTAAAATGATAACATGGAGACTAACAAAGAAGTGGGATCCCTCTGAGCAAGAACAGACAAAAGCTGAAATAGCCAGCCCTATAGGACATAACCTACTCGGGAGAGGAATCACCATTTTTATTCTTGCTTGCACAATTATAGAGGAAACCTCTCCATTGCTAAAATTAGAATTCTAAAACATTTTTATGCTTTTGTTTTACATTTAATTATCTTTGTTGGCAGTGCATTCAATGCAGGGTAGTAACAAAGCTTGATAAGAGTCTCAGACATACCATTTGGGTGTTAACGCTACCCTGCTCAATCACTGCACACCTCAAATGGACTTAGGCTCTCTTCTAAACTCACCACCTCTTCCAACCCGCATCTGCAAGACTTTGCCCGAACTGCTGCCTTTCTATAGAACTCGCTTCCATAGAGCATCCAGCTCTCTCCCTTTCAAAAAGTCCCTCAAAACTCATTGGATATCTTTAACAAACTAACATATGGCTTCTAAATGTGCAACTTTACGAATGCTGTGCATTTGAAGCCGTTCTTTCTTTTTTTTTTATTAAGGCAGTAGGATAACATTATCAATAAATATAATAAAGATAGTAAAATCAGTTCAGTAATACCAAGTACAAATCAATAGCCTGCATTCATCTTGTTACAAAGCATTAAAACATTTCTTTAAATAAAGAAAGTCTGTAATCAGGCCAATCAGACATAATTCCAGCATTGCTTTTAACAGCTCCGTTGTAATAAACTCGTTCAAAATAATTCCCTTTCGAGCACAGGGAAATGTTTTTTTTCTCTTTTGTTATGTCTTCACAGCGGCACAGCTTGCAAAGAAAGGGCTTGATAACCTCTTTATAAGCATCCAGTATATTAAGAGGTTAACCCCTCACCCCTCCTGGTCATACGGGGTTAAATGTCTGTGCATTCTCAGTAGGTTTGTACAGAGGGTTTTCCAGTTCATTCACCTCCTGGGCAGGTCCCACACAATCCTCTTTAAGGCAACATACTTGCCATTCTAGTGTGCACTCTAAGCAGAATGAGGCTTTGTGTTGGGAGATGTGAATAAAGTGGCGTGAGAGGGTGGGGGGAAAAAAAGCGCCACCGGGGAAGGGATTTATATCATACGCTTTCTGTTGCTTTTTCACTAATCCGTTCACCTCACTCACTCTCTTCACTGGCAGCAAATTCTCTCTTCAGTACCACTTACTTAGGACTCGTTCTTTCAGTCACTTGTACATCTCATGAGCTCTGTGTTCAATGTTTAACTCACACTCATCCTTCTCTCATTGTCTTCCTGTCTTTTTCAGGCCCGGTGTGGCAGGTTTCAGAACTTCTCATTGCGTTAATATTCTTACAGAGCTGTCACTAGCTTCTTTTGCACCTGTGGCAAGAATAGAAAGATCTCTCTATATATATTTAATATACAGTACAGTGCAAAAGTTTTAGGCAGGTGTGAAAGAATGCTTTAAAGTAAGAATGCTTTAAAAAATAGACCTGTTAATAGTTTATTTTTATCAATTAACAAGATGGAAACAGGAAAGAAATTGAATCAAATAAATACATATATTTATATGTCTGACTCACTGTGTAACGACAGGAGTTGTATTGTACAACTCAGTGTCTACTTCACTATATCATAATGGGAGATAAGCTGCACCACGGTCAGTGGCCACTCTGTGTTGGTTATACTCAAATGGGAGAACTGCAGGGAATTGAGATGGGAATTTCAAACTTTAGGCCAATGTAGCCGACTTAAAAAAAATCTCCAATGGTCTCAGTTCCCTGCAATTCTCTCTTTATTGAGTAGACCCTTATATATAGTATAAAGCACATTGTAGGATACATTGCACACTGCCATGCAGAGTGCTGGTGGGTGTGGATATGAGTTCATATCCTGTACACCATTTCCATTGGCCCTGAGTGCAGGATAACTGTTAGGTTCAGGTTCTGCCAGGAAGAAACAGAGACTGTACCATGTGGGAATGTCAGGCGCATGCACAGTGGCCATGGCCCCGGCTTGGCATACTCACCACAAAGGGGGGGGGGGGGGGGGGGCTCAGATCAGTACTGCTGGCCTCGGGGGCTTCATCAGAGCATTGATACCACTGCTGGGGTAGTGTATTGGGGGTTGAGCCAAAAGTGCCATGCACGTGGATTTGCTTCCAGGACAATAAAAACCCCAGGATTGCCTATTGCCGGTGTTATTCTGGTGTTATCACCCTGTTTCCCTGCTCTTGTGTCCTATTGACCCCTGGATTGCTACCCAGATTTTCCCTTCTGATTGCTGCCTGCCTATTTATCCCTGGATTGTGACCTGGCTTTTCTCTTCTGACTTCTGCCTACTTTTGACCCCTGGATCGCGACTTGGATTGGTACTCGGATTCCCCTTTTAATCGCTACCTGCTTATTTGACACTTGGATTGTATACTAGACTTCTCTGGCTACTGCTTACCCTTTGACTCCTGAACCTATCCCGGTGTCCTGCCAGACCTTGAAAGGGACACAGACTCTGTGGACATATCGCCTATATCTCTGGTGCCAGCTATACAAAATATGAAAACATAAAAATTAATGAATAAGTGCTCAAGGGGTTGCACTCTATTATTTCTGCACCCCATCACAGCTGCACCGGACGCAAGTGACTCACTAGTTTTTATGCAGCGGTAGGAAAATCTAAGCATGAAAACGCTTTACATGATGACACCTTACATGACTATGCTTTTATAGTTTTTACGGAACATGAAACAGTTTGCAATACCCTATGCGGCAGTCAAAAGCTTCAAAGGGAATATATCACATATTTTATGTTTTGTTCATTAAATGTGGAATGTTAAGAAGCTTAGCTCAATCTGTCCATGGAAATGGACGTCTTATTAGATACTAAGAGTGTATTTGTTTCTTGCACATGTGCCTTGAGTCAGCAGACATGCCCACTCTGAGGTGGGGCTAGCAAATAAGCTAATCAAACTGCATGGGCCACCACTTGCTTTGGGGGGCCCACAATGCCTAACTCTGGGAAGACCGTTATGGAAGGTGGCAAATAACTGACATAGGGGCTGCCATCTGATTTTTTTTTTTTTTTTTGCTGTAGGGCCAAGAAAACACCTGTTCCCAAAGCAGGCAGTAGTCTGAGCAGTTTTTTGTTGATAATTTCCTTGGAACAGTAAACGTATATCCATTCCCAGCAGTTAGCTTTTTTTTTGCTGCCCATTATCTCCCCCTTTATCTCAGTAACAGAGTATAAAGTATCTTACCCCCTTCGCGACATAAGATGGACTAGGTCCATCCTGGAGGAATCGCTGGTAAAGACATAGGATGGACGTAGTCTGTCTTGTGGTGAGCAATGTTAGAGATCAATGTTTTCTGACACCATTTAGGTGGTTTTCCTATCATGCCTCGATGTGGAGGCATTAAACAACACTGAAATTTATTGCAGACGGTGAACGCTCCACGGAGAAAATTTTGGCGACATATTGGAGAACAGCTTCAATATGGGGCTGCCTTCTTTTGGGTAATCACTTCCCTTGCTCTGTTGTTGCTAGACTGCCCCTATAGGCAGTCGCCAACATTTAAGGAAAAAAATTGCTAAATATGACTTAGATCTGGGGTTAGAGTTACATTAGGGTTAGCATTAGGGTTACATTTAGGGTTAGGGTTAAGATTAGGGTAAAATATTACTGTAGGAGAAAATGGTTAGGAAACAAAAAAATGCTACTTTTGGTTATTGTACTTTAACTTGCAAAACAACAGGAAAAGCATGTAAACATGGCATATTTTGAAACTCAGGACAAAATTTAGAAATTATTTAGATGGGATCTTTTTTTACCATTTGTAATTGTTTAAAAGATTTTTCAGGTCCCAGAAAAAGTGTGTGGATGGTTCATTTTTTTCATCATATTTTGTGATTTTTTTCTTTATATGATATAATGAAAATAATGATATCTATAGAAAGTCCTTCTTATGCTGATAAAACCAATATATAATTTGTGTGGGTAGAGTAATTGAGAAAGAAGAACATTAAAACTAAACACCAACACCGCAGAAATGTTAAAATAGCTCATGTCACCAAGGGTAAGACACGGCCCAAAGAAAGTCAGGTCACTTAGGGCTTAAATGCTATTAGAGTGTTTTATTGCAGATGAAACAGTAATGGACTGCAACAGGAAATCTTTAAGATTTAGGGGATGATCCACTAAAGGTTTAGTGGCCAATTAAGATGCACAACATAATTGAACATTAAGAACAGGGATTCTTGAAACGCTCAGTTAACTAGTAGAAGGCAGCACATTCCAAACATCTCACCCACAATACCCTGGAATTAAGGATGAAAAGTGGTCTGCCACTGTTTACCTGTATATTATTGATCTCACAAGTGGCATTGAAAGCCACGTCTCAGTGTTTGCTGATGACACAAAATGAGGTAGGGCAATAATGTGACAGTCTAAACTTGATGTTTCTTCTCTGCAGAAGGATTTAGATAAATTAGGTATCGGAGCAGGCAAATAAATGGCAATTGGTATTCATTGTAAAAAATATAAATTTATACAATTAGTGAAGAATAATAACAATGCAACATATACTTTCAATGTTATCTCTCTGGGAAAAACAGTTACCAACGGTGCGCAATGCTAGTGAGCAGCTACAAAGGCCACTTGGATATATATAAAAAGCAGTATTGACTCATGGGAGGAAGAAATCATCTTGCCTCTTACAAGTCAATAATAAGACCTCACCTTGAATATACAGGGAAATTCTGGGCACCAGTCCTTAAAAAGGATTTTATGGAACTAGAAAAAGTGCAATGGAGGGCTACAAAATGAATAAGGGGAATGGAAGATCTTATTTATGAAGAGAGATGAGAAAAGTTGAATTTGTATACACTAGATAAATGGCATGTTATAGGAGATGTTATAATGCTATATAAATATGTGCAGGGCCAATATAAATAGCTCTCCAGTGACTTCTTAATTAACAGAAATTAGGTGGTGCTAACCAGGGGCGTCACTACGGTTGGTGTCACCCGGTGCGGAAACTCATGGTGTCACCCCCCTGGATTTCCTCCAATACAATGCCAAACAGATTCCTTAGTAATGCCAGTTAGATGGCCTATTAACTATGCCACACACAGGAGCCCCATGACTATGCCACACACATAGGTCTCCCATAATTATTCCACACACACAGGTGCCCCAAAATTATGCCACACACACACAGGTGCCCCATAATTATGCCACACAAAAGAGTCCCTTAATTATGCCACACAAAAGAGTCCCTTAATTATGCCACACATGGGGCCTAAAAAATATGCCACACACAAGTGCCCCATAATTATGCACACATGGGACGGCCACTAATTATGCAACACAGGAGCCCCACGAGGTGACAATTATACAATTCTAAAACAATACATATCTATACCATAGTTGCCAACATTTTCCATGTTTCCAGGGACACATATTTGTTCCACATGCTGCAGAAAAAACATGCAAAGTGCAGCCCAGCAGTATGTATGATGGATATACACACAGACAGAATCCAATTAATTAATCAGGGTGAAGATCTCAAAGAACCTACCATCATTAATTGATTGGATTGTGCCTGTGTGTATTTGCATCCTAAATACTGCCGGGCTGAACAATGCATGCTCTGTCTGCAGCATGTGTAACACATATGTGTCCCTGAAAACATGGCCGATTTTGGCAACTATGATCTTTACATTTAGTTGCCAGTATTATTGTGCCATTCATATGCCAGTAATAATTGTGCCATTCAGATACCAGGAATATTGTGCCATTCAGATGCCAGTGATATTGTGCCATTCAGATATCAGGAATATTGTGCCATTCAGATGCCATAATTATTGTGCCATTCAGTTGGCAGTAATATTGTGCCATTCAGAGCCCAGTAATATTGTGCCATTCAGATACCAGTAATATCGTGCCATTCAGATGCCAGTAATATTGTGCCATTCAGATGCCAGTAATAGTGTGCCATTCAGAGCCCAGTAATATTGTGCCATTCAGATACCAGTGATATTGTGCCGTTCAGACACCAGTGATATTGTGCCATTCAGATACCAGTGATATTGTGCGATTCAGAGCCCAGTAATTGTGCCATTCAAAGCCCAGTAATATTGTGCCACTCAGATATCAGCAATATTGTACCATTCAGAGCCGAGTCATTTTGTGCCATTCAGACCCCAGTAATATTATGCCATTCAGAGTCCAGTAATATTGTGGCATTCAGAGCCCAGTAATATTGTGCTATTCAGATACCAGGAATATTGTGCCAGTCAGATACCAGTAATAGTGTGCCATTAATAGCCCAGTAATATTGTTCCATTCAGAGCCTAGTAATATTGTGCTATTCAGAGCCCAGTAATATTATGCCATTCAGAGCCCAGTAATATTGTGCCATTCAGAGCCCAATAATATTGTGCCATTCAAAGCCCAGTAATATTGTGCCACTCAGATACCAGGAATATTGTTCCAGTAAGATACCAGGAATATTGTTCCAGTAAGATACCAGTAATATCGTGCCAGTCAGATACCAGGAATATTGTGCCATTCAGAGCCCAGGAATATTGTGCCATTCAGATTCCAGTAATATTATGCCATTCAGAGCCCAGTAATATTGTGCGATTCAGAGCCCAGTAATATTATGCCATTCAGATACCAGGAATATTGTGCCAGTCAGATACCAGTAATATTGTGCCATTCAGAGCCCAGTAATATTGTGCCAGTCCGATACCAGGAATATTGTGCCATTCAGAGCCCAGTAATATTGTGTCTTTCAGAGCCCAGTAATATTGTGCCATTCAGAGCCCAGTAATATTGTGCCAGTCAGATACCAGGAATATTGTGCCATTCAGAGCCCAGAAATATTGTGCCATTCAGATGCCAGTAATATTGTGCCATTCAGATAACAGTAATATTGTGCCATTCAGAGCCCAGTAATATTGTGCCAAACAGATACCAGGAATATTGTGCCATTCAGAGCCCAATAATATTGTGCCATTCAGAGCCCAGTAATATTGTGCCAGTCAGATACCAGGAATATTGTTCCAGTAAGATACTTGTAATATTGTGCCAGTCAGATACCAGGAATATTGTGCCATTCAGATGCCAGGAATATTGTGCCATTCAGATTCCAGTAATATTATGCCATTCAGAGCCCAGTAATATTGTGCCATTCAGAGCCCAGTAATATTATGCCATTCAGATACCAGGAATATTGTGCCAGTCAGATACCAGTAATATTGTGCCATTCAGAGCCCAGTAATATTGTGCCAGTCAGATACCAGGAATATTGTTCCAGTAAGATACCAGTAATATTGTGCCAGTCAGATACCAGGAATATTGTGCCATTCAGAGCCCAGGAATATTGTGCCATTCAGATTCCAGTAATATTATGCCATTCAGATACCAGGAATATTGTGCCAGTCAGATACCAGTAATATTGTGCCATTCAGAGCCCAGTAATATTGTGCCAGTCAGATACCAGGAATATTGTGCCATTCTGAGCCCAGAAATATTGTGCCAGTCAGATACCAGGAATATTGTGCCATTCAGAGCCCAGCAATATTGTGCCTTTCAGAGCCCAGTAATATTGTGCCATTCAGAGCCCAGTAATATTGTGCCAGTCAGATACCAGGAATATTGTGCCATTCAGAGCCCAGAAATATTGTGCCATTCAGATGCCAGTAATATTGTGCCATTCAGATACCAGCAATATTGTGCCAATCAGATACCAGGAATATTGTGCCATTCAGAGCCCAGTAATATTGTGCCAGTCAGATACCAGGGTTATTGTGCCATTCAGAGCCCAGTAATATTATGCCATTCAGAGCCCAGTAATATTGTGCCATTCAGAGCCCAGTAACATTGTGCCATTCAGAGCCCAGTAACATTGTGCCATTCAGAGCCCAGTAATATTGTGCCATTCAGAGTCCAGTAATATTGTGCCATTCAGAGCCCAGTAAAATTGTGCCATTCAGAGCCCTGTAATATTGTGCCTATCGGAGCCCATTAATATTGTGCCATTCAGAGCCCAGTAATATTGTGCCATTCAGAGCCCAGTAATATTGTGCCATTCAGATACCAGTAATATTGTGCCATTCACAGCCCAGTAATATTAGGCCATTCAGAGCCCAGTAATATTGTGCCAGTCAGATACCAGGAATATTGTGCCATTGAGAGCCCAGTAATATTGTGCCAGTCAGATACCAGGAATATTGTGCCATTCAGAGCCCAGGAATATTGTGCCATTCAGAGCCCAGTAATATTGTGCCATTCAGATCCCAGTAATATTGTGACAGTCAGATACCAGTAATATTGTGCCATTTAGAGCCCAGTAATATTGTGCCATTCAGATACCAGTAATATTGTGCTATTCAGATACCAGTAATATTGTGCCATTCAGAGTCCAGTAATATTATGCCATTCAGTGCCCAGTAATATTGTGCCAGTCAGATACCAGGAATATTGTGCCATTCAGAGCCCAGTAATATTGTGCCAGTCAGATACCAGGAATATTGTGCCTTTCAGAGCCCAGTAATAGTGCCATTCAGAGCCCAGTAATATTGTGCCATTCAGAGCCCAGTAATATTGTGCCAGTCAGATACCAGGAATATTGTGCCATTCAGAGCCCAGTAATATCGTGCCAGTCAGATACCAGGAATATTGTGCCATTCAGAGCCCTGTAATATTGTGCCATTCAGATACCAGTAATAGTGTGCCATTCAGAGCCCAGTAATATTATGCCACAGTCACTGGATGTGACATAACATGGTTTTTTTTCCCAGCGGCCGAATCCAGCGGATGCAGGTGCCAGAAAAAAAAAATGTTAAGCACCACCCGCCCCCCTCTCAGGACGCCACTGGTGCTAACAAATACAATAGTATGCTTTTTTTAAAGCATAATATTCAAGACTATAAATCAACATTAATATTTAGAGCTTGGGGCTCTATGGAGAAATCTGATTCAGTGGCGGACTAAGTGGTGGACGGGGGGAGGGTTAGTGGTTTTGTAAGATGCAGCTCCGTCAGCCTAAGTTTCCCAATGCTGCACAGTGAAACCCCTCCCTCTCTCCTTGACCCTGCCTGTGATGTCATGTGCAAGGTTCAGAGGGAGGAAAGACACAGGGCACTAGACAGCTTGAGGAGCAGTCCCATCTACAGACTTCAGCTCGGTAATGAAAACAAAATCTGTGCATGTAAGTGTCTGTCTGTATGAGTGTGAGTATGCATGAATGTCTAAGTGTCAGTCTGTGTGTGTAACTCTGTGTGTGTAAGTGTGAGTATGCATGTGTAAGTGTGTGTCTGCATGTGTGAGTGTGAGTTTGCATATGGAAGTGTACAGGGCCACCATCAG
This sequence comes from Pelodytes ibericus, assembly GCA_036172795.1. Lineage (NCBI taxonomy): Eukaryota > Metazoa > Chordata > Amphibia > Anura > Pelodytidae > Pelodytes > Pelodytes ibericus. Next base: position 49,497,105 of record CM069857.1, on the reverse strand, counting down.
TGGGTGACAAGTGATACACCTGTCACTGGCTGTGGCATATTATTGGAAAAACTGGCTGTGGCATATAAATGGCCATACTGACTGCGGCATTTAAATGTGCATACTGTCTGTGGCAAATTAATGGGCAAAGAATGGCAAATTAATGGGCAAAGAGTGGCAGATTAATGTCCATACTAGCTGTGGCATATTAATTGGCAAAGAGTGGCATATTCATGGGCATACTGGCTGTGGCATAGTCATGGGCAAACTGACTGTCGCATTTTCATGGGCAAACTGACTGTGGCATATTCATGGACAAACTAACAATGGCATATTAATGGACAGACTGTGTGAGTCTCTGTGTGTAAATGTGACTGTGTGTGTAAGTGTGAAACTGTATGTGTAAATTCAGTTTTTTCAAATTGACACCATTTTTCTTATACAAATACAGTTTTTTTTACATATATATATATATTTATGAGCCACACCATCCGAGCTGCAGCATCTGTGAATGCAAACCAGAGGAAACCGAAATCAAACCCGATGGTCAACATGATTAAAAAAGTTGAACAAGGTACAAACTGTATATGCAACATAAAAAATCGGTTTCCAAATTAGAGACAATCCATTCAGATTCAGGAGAAGGTATTCTAAGGTAATTAAAGAGAGCAACTTACATAGTATCGAGAACAGAGGCGTCGCTAGGGGTGGGCTACTGTGGCTATAGCCCCGAATCCCCCCTTCATAGCCCCGAATGGAGACTCTGGGGCTAAAGTATTTTTTAAAAAAAAATCCCCCGGTGAGCTTTACTCCGTCTGGGATATAGTCCGAGAATCTGAGGATTAAGCTCACGCGGGGGTGAGGGCCAATCAGAAGGAGAGGCAGCTATACGGAGCTCTCTCTCTAGCCTCTCCTCCTGGCCATACAGAGCACAGCGCGACGGACGGACATCTGGCAGGAGGTCCTGGATGACGGACCAACTGTAAGGTAAATAAATAAATAAAAGTGTGACTGTGTATGATTGTCTAGGTGTGTGTGTCAGGGTGTCTAGGTGTGTGTGTGTGTCTGGGTGTCTAGGTGTGTGTGTGTGTCTGGGTTTCTCAATGTGTGTGAGTGGGTGTCTCAGTGTGTGTGAGCGAGCACTTTAATGGCACAATATTCATGGGCTCTGACTGGCACTATATTACTGGGTTCTGAGTGCCACACTATTACTGGGTTCTGACTAGCACAATATTCCTGGGCTCTGACTGGCACTATATTACTGGGCTCTGACTGGCCCACTATTACTGGGCTCTGAGTGGCACACTATTACTGGGCTCTGACTGGCACACTATTACTGGGCTCTGACTGGCACACTATTACTTGGCTCTGAGTGGCACAATATTCCTGAGCTCTGAGTGGCACACTATTACTGGGCTCTGACTGGCACAATATTACTGGGCTCTGACTGGCACAATATTACTGGGCTCTGAGAGGCACACTATTCCTGGTATCTGACTGGTACAATATTACTGGGCTCTGACTGGCACAATATTCCTGGGCTCTGACTGGCACACTATTATTGTGCTCTGAGTGGCACACTATTCCTGGGCTCTGACTGGCACAATATTCCTGGGCTCTGACTGGCACAATATTCCTGGGCTCTGACTGGCACGATATTCCTGGGCTCTGACTGGCACAATACTACTGGTATCTGACTGGCACACTATTTCTGGGTTCTGACTGGCACAATATTCCTGGTATTTGAATGGCACAATATTCCTGGGCTCTGACTAGCACAATATTACTGGGCTCTGAGTGGCACACTAGTACTTTGCTCTGACTGGCACAATATTACTGGGCTCTGACTGGCACACTATTACTGGGCTCTGACTGGCACACTATTACTGGGCTCTGAGTGGCACAATATTCCTGAGCTCTGAGTGGCACAATATTCCTGAGCTCTGAGTGGCACACTATTACTGGGCTCTGAGTGGCACACTATTACTGGGCTCTGACTGGCACAATATTACTGGGCTCTGACTGGCACAATATTCCTGGGCTCTGAATGGCACACTATTACTGGGCTCTGAGTGGAACACTATTCCTGGGCTCTGACTGGCACAATATTCCTGGTCTCTGACTGGCACAATATTCCTGGGCTCTGACTGGCACAATATTCCTGAGCTCTGAGTGGCACAATATTCCTGAGCTCTGAGTGGCACAATATTCCTGAGCTGAGTGGCACACTATTACTGGGCTCTGACTGGCACAATATTACTGGGCTCTGAGTGGCACACTATTCCTGGTATCTGACTGGCACAATATTACTGGGCTCTGACTGGCATAATATTCCTGGGCTCTGAATGGCACACTATTCCTGGTATCTGACTGGCACAATATTACTGTGCTCTGACTGGCACAATATTCCTGGGCTCTGACTGGCACACTATTCCTGGGCTCTGAGTGGAACACTATTCCTGGGCTCTGACTGGCACAATATTCCTGGGCTCTGACTGGCACAATATTCCTGGGCTCTGACTGGCACAATATTCCTGAGCTCTGAGTGACACACTATTACTGGGCTCTGACTGGCACAATATTACTGGGCTCTGAGTGGCACACTATTCCTGGTATCTGACTGGCACAATATTACTGGGCTCTGACTGGCACAATATTCCTGGGCTCTGACTGGCACACTATTACTGGGCTCTGAGTGGAACACTATTCCTGGGCTTTGACTGGCACAATATTCCTGGGCTCTGACTGGCACAATTATCCTGGGCTCTGACTGGCACAATACTACTGGTATCTGACTGGCACACTATTACTGGGTTCTGATTGGCACAATATTCCTGGTATCTGAATGGCACAATATTACTGGGCTCTGGCTGGCACAATATTACTGGGCTCTGACTGGCACAATAATACTGGGCTCTGACTGGCAAACTATCACTGGGCTCTGACTGGCACAATATTCCTGGTATCTGACTGGCATAATATTACTGGGCTCTGAGTGGCACACTATTACTGGGCTATGACTGACACACTATTTCTGGGCTCTGACTGGCACAATATTACAGGCATCTGACTGGCACACTATTACTGGGCTCTGAATGACACAATATTCCTGGTATCTGACTGGCACAATATTACTGGGCTCTGAATGGAACACTATTCTTGGTATCTGACTGGCACAATATTACTGGGCTCTGAATGGAACACTATTCTTGGTATCTGACTGGCACAATATTACTGGGCTCTGAGTGGCACAATATTACTGGTATCTGAATGGCACAATATTACTGGTATCTGACTGGCACAATATTACTGGGTTCTGAGTGGCACAATATTCCTGGTATCTATAATTGTTCAATTTTCACACATTGAAAAACTTGTGGGTGTTTTCTTACATTTTTATTATGAGGGGGGGGGTTCAACACTCAGGGTCCGCCCCGGGTGCCAAATGCTATAGGTATGACCCTGTGTGTGACCGAGCTCATCTGTGCTCTAGCCCCAGATTATCCGAAGACCTAGCAACGCCCCTGATCGATAACATATCTACTTAGTACTTTTGCCCCATTCGTTTTGAAAGGGCCCCATAAATAGCTAAACGTTGTTTGTTTTTATATTCCGGAAAACAAATTGGTCTTCTAGGCACTATTGATATAAACCAAAGTCGTAACAATGGTGTGCCTTCAATACAAAACACTTGTGGGTCTATTCACTAAAGTCCATGTGTGTATTTTGGGCACAACTCCATGCATTTTTAAATATATTTAATTTCAGTCCATTTTAGCATTGCTTCAACTATTTTTGCAATAGTCGAAGTCCTTCCATTATCTTTAATGGGAGGAATTACAGAAATAGCCAAGGTCCTCCCAAAATGGCCCTGAAGTGAGCTGAAGTCATCTATGGGGAGGACCCAGGCAAAAATTCTGGCAGTTAAATGCCGCAGGCTGATTTTTGTGCCGATTAGAGAGAGATCACTTCAGTGATCACGGAGTAGCCCAAATTAAAGGGCTACTTTGATCACCAAAGTGATCTGATATGTGTCACAAACAGGGTCCAGGTGGCAAGGGATCCTAAGCACCTAGATTCAGGCGTTGCAGTGCAGGATATAGAGACACAAAGCCTGGAGCAGTGTAACTGCACTTCTCCGGAAACTTGAGGCCCTAGGTTGGGTCAGCCACATTCCAGGGCCATAATGACTGTGGCATATAAATGTGCTTTGAGTGGCATATTAATGTGCATACTGACTGTGGCATATTTATGGAAATCTGTCTGTGGGAAATGAATGGGCAAAGTGTGACATATTAATGGGCATACTAGCTGTGGCATATTAATTGAAAAAGAGTGCCATATTCATGGGCATACTGGCTGTGGTATATTAATGGGCAAACTAAAAGTGGCATATTCATGGGTATACTAGCTGTGGCATATTAATGGGCAAACTAACAGTATCATATTAATGGGAAACTGGGGCATATTCATGGACAAACTAACAATGGCATATTAATGGACAGACTGTGTGTGTAAGTGCGATTATGTGTGTAAGTGTGAGACTGTGTGTGTAAGTTTGAGTCTGTGTTACTGTGTGTGTAAGATTGAGTCTGTGTTTAAGTGTATGTGTATGTGTGACTGTGTGTGTAAATGTGAGACTGTGTGTGTAAATTCAGTTTTTTTCAAGTTGACAGTTTTTTTCTCTAGGGTGCTCCTGCTTCAGTCACCCTCCTCTCTAGGGTGTTCCTGCTTCAGTCACCCTCCTCTCTAGGGAGTTCCTGATTCAGTCACCAGGGCCGGCCTTAGAGGTGTGCGAGCACACAGGACGCAACACCCCAGGAGGCACCCGCCCGCCTGGAGCAGGGGAAAATCAAAAGATCCCCCCTCACCAGCCCTCTGCTCAGCAAGCTCTGCTGGATCCTGGGAGGGGCGGAGCTCACTGGCTGAGAGGTGTAGCTCCGCCCCCACCCTGTGAAGCAGAGTAGCGTCTGCTTCTCAGCAAGCTGCAGTCAGCAAAAGAAAGTGCTGCTCGCGCTCCCACTGTGTGTGGCAGGGCCGTCTTTAACATTGACTGGACCCTGGGCAAACATTTGTTTGGATCCCCTGGACCCCACCCCTCATTCCCGGCATGCAATCACACCCTCCACTCTAATACCTCCCTACAAAAAAATAAACACACACACTTGCTTTGTGTGTGTGTTTGTGTGTAATATATATATATATATATATATATATATATATATATAAACTTACACAGAAAACCTTACACAGTCAGATAGACACACTTACATACACAGTCAGACACACTAACACACAGACAACCTTACACAGTCAGATAGACACACTTACACACAGACTTACACAGACAAACTTACACAGTCAGACAGACACACAGACAACCTTACACAGTTAGATAGACACACTTACACACACAGACTTACACAATCAGGTAGACACACTTACACACACAGACTTACACAGTCAGATAGACACACTTACACACACAGACAACCTTACACAGTCAGATAGACACACACACACACACACACACAGACTTACACAATCAGGTAGACACACTTACACAAACAGACTTACACAGTCAGATTGACACACTTACACACACAGACTTACACAGACAAACTTACACAGTCAGACAGACACACAAAGACAACCTTACACAGTTAGATAGACACAATCAGGTAGACACACTTACACACACAGACTTACACAGTCAGATAGACACACTTACACACACAGACAACCTTACACAGTCAGATAGAAACACACACACAGACTTACACAATCAGGTAGACACACTTACACAAACAGACTTACACAGTCAGATAGACACACTTACACACACAGTCAAACTAACACACACTCGTTTGTCCCCCTCCTTGCTCACTTACCTTACATTTGCAGGGAAGGGGCTGTTTCTTCTGTGTGTGGGTCCATGTGTTCTGAGCACCAGTATGTCATGGACATCCGGTGCTCTAACATGCTCTATGAGGGGGCGGAGATTTTCCCCCTCACGTGACACACTTACACATATATATTCACTTACACAGACACCCTTACACACACAGTCACCCTTACATACACACAGTTATACACACCCTTACACACAGTCGCGCTTACACAAAAATACACAAACACTCTTAGACATACACCGTCACACTTACAGATACACTTACACACACACACACTCTTAGACAGCCTTACACACAGTCACACACATTTTATTTATTTTTACCGGAAAAATATATATGCTTGTGTGACACTAACAGTCACACTTACAATTATACACACAGTCACACTTACATACACACACTGTTATACACACCCTTACACACAGTCACACTTACACATAAATACACACACTCTTAAACACACAATCACCCTTACACATATACATACACAGACACCCTTACACACAGTCACACTTACATACACGCCCACACTTAGACACACACTCACACACTTACATTTTTTTTTACCGAAAGAAAATAAACATATGCTTTTGTGACACTAACAGTCACACTTACAAATACACCCTTACACACACAGTCACACTTACATCCACACACAGAAATACACACCCACAGTTATACACAGTCACCCTTACACAGAAATTCACACTCTTAAACACACTCACCCTTATACATATACCTACACCCGTACACACACTTACACACATAAATGCATGCCCACACTTAGACACACTCTTAGCCAGCCTTACACACAGTCACACCCTCCCCAGTGTTCTTTCTATCCCCCCCTCCCCAGTGTTCTTTCTATCCCCCCCCTCCCCAGTGTTCCCCCCTCCACTGCCCTCCTTACCCTAGCGTTCTCTCTTCTCCCCACCTCCCTCAGCGGGGAGACGCAGGCAGCATGTGCTCAGTGTGTGTTAAACACACAGAGCTCCAACCATGCTGCTCGCGCTCCCCGCGCGTAGTAATGACGCAGGGCATCGGATTTCCGATGCTCTGAACCAACACTACGCGCGGGGAGCGCGAGCAGCATGGTTGGAGCTCTGTGTGTTTAACACACACTGAGCACATGCTGCCTGCGTCTCCCCGCTGAGGGAGGTGGGGAGAAGAGAGAACGCTGGGCGCACGTGTACTATGCGATCAGTGCTGATCGCATAGTACAGCTGCAGTTACGGAGGGGCAGCGGGACCACCAGACAGCTGACTTGGGCCCCCCAGGAGTAAGTGGGCCCGGGGCAGGTGCCCCGTTTGCCCCGCGTTAAAGACGGCCCTGGTGTGTGGGAGCATGAGCAGCACTTTCTCTTGCTGCCCACAGCTCCCCATGAAGCAGACGCTGCTCTGCTTCACAGAGTGGGGGCGGAGCTACACCTCTCAGCTGGTGAGCTCCGCCCCTTCTCCGGATCCACTTTAGCAGGCAGAACAGGGGGAAGGAGGAGATAGATGCAGAACAGGGGGAAGGGGGAGGAGATGCAGAACAGGGGGAAGGGGGGGGGGAGATGCAGAACAGGGGGAAGGGGGAGAGATGTAGAACAGGGGGAATGGGGGGAGATGCAGAACAGGGGGAATGGGGGGGAGGAAAGAGACATGCATGGGGGGGGGCACCATGAGGGAATCCCGCACAGGGTGCCGGAACACGTAAGGCCGGCCTTGTCAGTCACCCTCCTCTCTAAGGTGTTCCTGCTTCAGTCACCCTCCTCTCCAGGTTGTTCTTGCTTCAGTCACCCTTCTCAGGCCTCACCCTTACCTAAGGCCTCACCCCTTGTTTAACTCCCTCTCTACCCAGAGGCGGCTCTCTAATTAGGCGAGTTAGGCAGCCGCCTAAGGCCTCGCACTCACGGGGGCCTCGCGGCTGCCTAACTCACCTTATTGCCTTTGATGTAACAGGGAGCTTAACGCTGCCGTTAAGCTCCCTGTTACACTAACCTGGGACGTTTCCTCCGTGCATCTTCTCTCCTGCACGGAGGAAGGAAGTTACGATCGCGTTTTTTTTTTTTTTTTTAACTTTATTGAACCCGCGCAATAAAGTTTAAAAAAAAAAAAAAACGCGACCGGAACTTCCTTCCTCCGTGCAGGAGAGAAGATGCACGGAGGAAACAACGGAGAGCAGCATGGAGGTAAGTACTAGGGAGGGGAGGAGGGTGGCACAAACGAGCAAAGCCTGGCACAATGAGTGGCTACATATTGGCACAGTGTGGGGCAACATCCTGGCATAATGAGGTGAGGGGCAAAATCCTGGCATAATGAGGTGAGGGGCAAAATCCTGGCATAGTAAGAGGCTAAATCCTGGCATTGTGAGGGGCAATATCCTGGCATACAGTGGCAAAATCCTGGCATAGTGAGAGGCAAAATTCTGGCATTGTGAGGGGCAAAATTCTGGCATAATGAGGTGAGGGGCAAAATCCTGGCATAGTGAGAGGCTAAATCCTGGCATTGTGAGGGGCAAAATTCTGGCATAATGAGGGGCAAAATCCTGGCATAGTGAGAGGCAAAATTCTGGCATTGTGAGGGGCAAAATTCTGGCATAATGAGGGGCAAAATTCTGGCATTGTGAGGGGCAAAATTCTGGCATAGTGAGAGGCAAAATTCTGGCATTGTGAGGGGCAAAATTATGGCATAATGAGGTGAGGGGCAAAATCCTGGCATAGTAAGAGGCTAAATCCTGGCATTGTGAGGGGCAATATCCTGGCATACAGTGGCAAAATCCTGGCATAGTGAGAGGCAAAATTCTGGCATAGTGAGGGGCAAAATTCTGGCATAATGAGGGGCAAAATCCTGGCATAGTGAGAGGCTAAATCCTGGCATTGTGAGGGGAAAAATTCTGGCATAATGAGGGGCAAAATCCTGGCATAGTGAGAGGCAAAATTCTGGCATTGTGATGGGCAAAATTCTGGCATAATGAGGGGCAAAATCCTGGCATAGTGAGAGGCTAAATCCTGGCATTGTGAGGGGCAATGTCCTGGCATATTGAGAGGCAAAATTCTGGCATTGTGAGGGGCAAAATTCTGGCATAATGAGGGGCAAAATCCTGGCATAGTGAGAGGCTAAATCCTGGCATTGTGAGGGGCAATATCCTGGCATATTGAGAGGCAAAATTCTGGCATTGTGAGGGGCAATATCCTGGCATATTGAGAGGCAAATTTCTGGCATTGTGAGGGTCAAAATTCTGGCATAGTGAGAGGCAAAATTCTGGCATTGTGAGGAGCAAAATCCTGGCATAATGAGGGGCAAAATCCTGGCATAGTGAGAGGCAAAATCCTGGCATTGTGAGGGGCAAAATTCTGGCATAATGAGGGGAAAAATCCTGGCATAGTGAGAGGCTAAATCCTGGCATTGTGAGGGGCAATATCCTGGCATATTGAGAGGCAAAATTCTGGCATTGTGAGGGGCAAAATTCTGGCATAGTGAGAGGCAAAATTCTGGCATTGTGAGGGGCAAAATTCTGGCATAATGAGGTGAGGGGCAAAATCCTGGCATAGTAAGAGGCTAAATCCTGGCATTGTGAGGGGCAATATCCTGGCATACAGTGGCAAAATCCTGGCATAGTGAGAGGCAAAATTCTGGCATAGTGAGGGGCAAAATTCTGGCATAATGAGGGGCAAAATCCTGACATAGTGAGAGGCTAAATCCTGGCATTGTGAGGGGCAAAATTCTGGCATAGTGAGAGGCTAAATCCTGGCATTGTGAGGGGCAATATCCTGGCATATTGAGAGGCAAAATTCTGGCATTGTGAGGGGCAAAATTCTGGCATAGTGAGAGGCAAAATTCTGGCATTGTGAGGGGCAAAATTCTGGCATAATGAGGTGAGGGGCAAAATCCTGGCATAGTAAGAGGCTAAATCCTGGCATTGTGAGGGGCAATATCCTGGCATACAGTGGCAAAATCCTGGCATAGTGAGAGGCAAAATTCTGGCATAGTGAGGGGCAAAATTCTGGCATAATGAGGGGCAAAATCCTGACATAGTGAGAGGCTAAATCCTGGCATTGTGAGGGGCAAAATTCTGGCATAATGAGGGGCAAAATCCTGGCATAGTGAGAGGCAAAATTCTGGCATTGTGAGGGGCAAAATTCGGGCATAATGAGGGGCAAAATCCTGGCATAGTGAGAGGCTAAATCCTGGCATTGTGAGGGGCAATATCCTGGCATATTGAGAGGCAAAATTCTGGCATTGTGAGGGGCAATATCCTGGCATATTGAGAGGCAAATTTCTGGCATTGTGAGGGTCAAAATTCTGGCATAGTGAGAGGCAAAATTCTGGCATTGTGAGGGGCAAAATTCTGGCATTGTGAGGGGCAAAATTCTGGCATAATGAGGGGCAAAATCCTGGCATAGTGAGAGGCTAAATCCTGGCATTGTGAGGGGCAATATCCTGGCATACAGTGGCAAAATCCTGGCATATTGAGAGGCAAAATTCTAGGATTTGTGAGGGGCAAAATTGTGGCATAATGAGGGGCAAAATCCTGTCACAGAGTGGCAAAATCCTGGCATATTAAGGGGCAAAATCCTGGCATATTGAGGGGCAAAATCCTGGCATATTGAATGGCTAAATCACAGTGCATCCGGTGTTGTGAGGAAGAACAAAGTGCCAATCTTCTAGCACAACGTGGTCTGTGAGACCACTTTCAACATTGAGCACCTTTCCTTCTGGCTGAGTGTTTCTGTTAGTGTGTGATTGTGTGCTTTCTGAGTGTGTCTGTGAGTCAGTGTGTGCTGGCTGAGTGTGATTGTGTGCTGACTGAGTGTGTCTGTGAGTCAGTGTGTGCTCACTGAGTGTGTCTATGAATGACTGTGTGATATGTGTTAGTGTTCACATTTAGGACACAGCAATAACAATGTCAGCCGCACACAATTTTATCTATACCAAATGTTTATAGATGTTTGTAGAATAATTATGAGACAAATAAAATTCTAGGAGCTGTTAATTTCTAGAAGCTGGGATTTGAGTCTGATCTTGAAATATGCTATTTCTACAGTTCATTTTTATTATCACTTGCATATATTTTATTAAATAATGTGTGTCCGTGAGGGCCTCATGTTCGACTTTCGCCTAAGGCCTCACAAAGTCTAGAGCCGCCTCTGTCTCTACCCCTTCCTCTGGTTTGTCTATAGTCCGTGCTAAAACTCTTCGTTTATACTGCAGTTCCTACTCAAACCATGTTCCTATTCTGCAGGTTCTTGCTAAAGTTCCCTTTTGTCTCTGCTTCAGTCCTTATCTCTTTGCTTCTATATCTGTTCTCACCCTGCACAATGAATAACAACATGCAACCAGACACCTCCTCTATCCCTGCACTGAAACGCCTACCCGACCTGGTAAAGGCCCTGACAATTACTATGTCGCTATGTTACTGTGTACCGTATATGCTTGATTATAAGACGACCCTGATTAAAAGACGACCCCCCAAACTTTGGATATTCCATTAGGAAAAAAACTAAAAGCCTGAATATAAGACTACCCTATAGGAAAAAAGTTCAACTTGCATATATTCACATGTAAATTGCTTTTTTAATAAAAAATTATGATATCAAAAAATGTATTTCTAGTTTTTATTTCTTTTTATGTGCCAATGCTGCCTTTCTCTTTCCCTTGCCCCCATTTTTCTCTCTCTCCCCCCTCACATTGTCTGTCTCTTAACCCCCTCACTCCCCTTGTCTCTGTCTCTTAACCCCTTCCCTCCCCTTGTCTGTCTCTTAACCCCCTCACTCCCCTTGTCTCTGTCTCTTAACCCCTTCCCTCCCCTTGTCTGTCTCTTAACCCCCTCACTCCCTTGTCTCTGTCTCTTAACCCCTTCCCTCCCCTTGTCTCTGTCTCTTAACCCCCTCCCTCCCCTTGACTCTGTCTCTGCCCCCCTCCCTCCCCCCTGTCTCTCTGTCCCCCCTGTCTCTCTGTCCCCCTCCCTCCCTCCCCCTGTCTCTCTGCCCCCCTCCCTCCCTTCTCCTTACCTTGATCCCTGGTGGCTAGTGGGGGCAGCCAGGGGATGTCTGCATGATACTTGCAGACATCCGCCATGCTGCCTGACACGGCAGTCTATTATGACGGACAGCTGTCCGTCATAATAGTCTGCCGTGTCGGGCAGCATGAAGGATGTCTGCATGTATCGTGCAGACAACCCCCAGCTGCCCGCTTTTCCCTGGTGGCTAGTGGGGCAGCAGAGGATGTCTGCGCGACGAGCGCAGACTCCCCTGCTGCCGCCGGGCATGCTCGCCGGGACTTCTGTGACGAAAGCGGAAGTACACGGCTTCTTCACAGAAGCTCCGGCGGTCGTGCCGGGCGGAAGCAGGGGAGTCTGCGCTCGTTGCGCAGACATCCCCTGCTGCTAGAGAGGGGGATCCAGGTCCCCTGCAGCTCTGCTGGGGACCTGGATCCATGTCTTATAATCTGACCTCAATTTGAGGTCAGATTATAAGAAGACCTCAATTATAAGACGAGGGGTAGTTTTCAGATGTTTTTTCTGAAAAAAACCTCGTCTTATAATCGAGCAAATACGGTATTTCTGTACCAGTTTATTTATACATCAGTTGTACCCTGAAATATGGCACATGGCTCTAACTCCTGCAATTTGTTAGGCTTCACCGTTATACATTGACACATGTATTGAAAGTGCCACTATTACAGCCCAGTGACATGTATTCCTTCTTTATAAACTCCCCTGATGTGTTTGTTGACAGGTATCTAGAAATGTATAAATAAAAAGGATTTTAAAAAAGTTGAACAAGGTACAAACTGTATATGCAACATAAAAAAGCTGTTTCCATATTAGGTCTACTTTTAAGCACGTGTCATCTCAATGCACACTATGACATCACAGAACAGTGTCTGGGGCATTCTATACTTGTCCACTGTTAGTTATCACTAGACACGATACACAGTGCTACTATATCACACGGCCTTTAGGCATCCTTTATATAACAATACACATAGCAAACCCTAACTTGCCAGTAGGAGTGTACAGAAGCAGTGGTAATGCATCGTGTTCGTTCTAACTCTACAATCCCAGTGTGTGCCACTTATTCTGTGCAAAGCCATAAGAAGGAGGCTTTGACCAGCTTTCAGCCATACTCTCGAGATAATGAACTGCGTAAAATTAGAGACAATCCATTCAGATTCAGGAGAAGGTTTTCTAAGGTAAGTAAATAGAGCACCTCACATAGTATAGATAACGTATCCACTTAGTACTTTTGACCCATTAGTTTTCAAAGGCCCCATAAATAGCTAAACGTTGTTTGTTTTCATGTTCCGGAAAACAAATTGGTCTTCTAGGAACTATTGATATAAACCAAAGTTGTAACAATGGTGTGCCTTCAATACAAAACACTTGTGGGTCTATTCACTAAAGTCCATGTTTGTAATTTGGACACCACTCCATGCATTCCTCCCTCTCTACTGCTATTCACTAAGCATTTTTTTGAGTGCGAGGTGTGGTGAAGGCATGCAATGTTAAACTTGCCTCCTATTCATTTTAATGGGGGAATAAATTCAGGCTAAGTTCAACTGTCGGTTTGCAGTTGGAAATGAATGTCCTCCGGTATTTAATGGAAACATTCCCGTGCGCATTAAATGAAAAAACCTAATGGCTGTGGTAAAATTTACCTCATCAGTTAAACAACTATATCCCCACCTTTTATACATTAGTTCTCAAGGCTGACAAAATGGCCCCAGTCCCTGAAAATGACTGTTCCGATATGTGTTTTGCTGCTGGGGTTTCTTGCATATCCCATTAGGGATTTTATTTAACAGTTGTGGTAATGATTGTATCGCAATTCAACAGAAAAAACAGTGTAATTTCTTTCCCCATTGAAATTAATGGAAGGCAAGTTTTACCTCACTCCCCTCCATCTTGCATGCATGCCGACACATTCTATTTTGCATGGTCAAGATGAGGGCAAGTGGTAGTCTGGAGTTCGAGATGAGCCCTCAGCTCAAACTCCAAAATGGGTCTTTAGTGAATGAGTCTGAGTTTTCTTAGGATCCCTCACTACTTTACTTTTACTGACTCATCTTACTGAATTTAATATCTCATCAGTTTTGTGTTATCATTTATATTTGTCCTGGTTGTGAAAGGTGACTTTGTCTTATACAGACTCCTGAACTTGAAACTATATTAGAGGATCCTGATGAGGAGGAAGATGACTCCACCTATTCAGATGTATGCAAGAAATTATTATCTAAGCTAAACATTTCACCCAAAAAATATCCTCCAACCTCAAAACCTGGAGATCCAGAGATCAAGCAAGATTATAGTAAATCTATACCTTCATCATGCAACTCAAAGGCCAAAGCAGCCAAGGCATAGAGAAGGACACACTATAACCACAATAAAAGTGATTTTAGATTGACAATAAATGTTGATATGTTATGTTTGCAAACACACCAGTGATGTCCTGGGAACTCTACCCATGTATATACGCAAAGGGGATAGAGTGCCCGATTCCTGGTACCATATCCAACACCCCCACCCCCACAACCCAATGTACCATCCAGACCCCAATAATTGGACACATAGACTGGCGATGGTGAAAAAAAAAAGGCCACAGCAAATTTTATTTATAAACAACATAAGGCTGTATCATTCGACCACCATCCTCATCATATATATATATATATATATATATATATATATATATATATATATATATATATATAATAACTAATACAGCCTAACAAAACTACTAACCCCTTGCCAGCCACAAAAATTTAACCTAAATATATACATAGTGCAAATTACCTAAACAAAGAGGTGCTCGTCTCCCCTCCTTGTCCCTTAAGGTGCCGTATACCTTAACACATTCCATCTTACCACAATGCTAATCACTAGCCGGCACATTTAGCTCAGTGGGCACGTCCACGAAACCAACTTCCAAGTTGAAAGGTTAGGGGAGGACCGAGCGCCCCATTCTCACCCTGTTGTCCCCGACTTCTGTTTTTCCAAACTAAACCCCCGACTGGCAAGGAATGCAAACCCATGCCACAGCCCCGCTCATTTCATACCTTAAATCCGCGGGGCTACCCACCTCCAAAGCCATGGCCTGTTTCAGCCGCTCTTGCAAAGCAAGATTAAAGAGATCAAGGCCCACCTTGGTCAAGTGAACCCCATCACTTCTGAAATACATAGCCGCATCAGACTCATATACCCGGTGGCGGATAGTAACCCCGCCCACCGCCAACATGAACTTGGACACACGTTTGTTCAGTTTGACCCAGCAGGGCTGAAGCGCCCTCTGATTGTGGGCGCAGGGTCAATAATTCCGGGGTACTACCTCGGATCACACCAAAGTGACATTGGGAAAAACAAACTAGCCAAATCCCGCTTCACAGTGTCACATAGGTTCCATACCGGGACCGAACCAAGGTCATTGCCCCCCAGATGAATAAACAGAACATCCGGGACCCCCAGCAGCTGGGACAGCTGGACCAGTTCGGGTAGCAAACGCACACCGGATGCTGAACAAACGAACATCCACCGAGGCACGGGAAAAACCAAGGCACTCGCACCCTGGGTTGCACAGCCGCACGACTTCCGACCCAAAATATATAGGAGTGGCCTATGAGCCTCACCCTCCGAGCTGCAGCATCTGTGAATGCAAAGCAGAGGAAACCGAAATCAAACCCGATGGTCAACATGATTAAAAAAGTTGAACAAGGTACAAACTTTATATGCAACATAAGAAATCGGTTTCCATATTAGGACTACTTTTAAGCACGTGTCATTTCAATGCACACTATAACATCACAGAACAGTGTCTGGGGCATTCTATACTTGTCCACAGTTAGTTATCACACAGCCTTTAGGCATCCTTTATATAACAATACACATAGCAAACCCTAACTTGCCAGTAGGAGTGTACATAAGCAGTGGTAATGTATTGTGCTCGTTCTAACTCTACAATCCCAGTGTGTGCCACTTCTGTGCAAAAGCCATAAGAAGGAGGCTCTGACCAGCTTTCAGCCATACTCTCGAGATAATGAACTGCGTAAAATTAGAGACAATCCATTCAGATTCAGGAGAAGGTATTCTAAGGTAAGTAAAGAGAGCACCGCACATAGTATCGATAACAGAGGCGTCGCTAGGGGTGGGCTACTGGGGCTATAGCCCCGAGTCCCCCCTTCATAGCCCTGAATGGAGACTCTGGGGCTAAAGAATACCCGAGACTCCAGGGCTATAATTTTTTTTTATTTTTTTAAATCCCCCGGTGAGATTTACTCCGTCTGGGACATGGTCCCAGAATCAGAGGATTAAGCTCACACGGGGGTGAGGGCCAATCAGAAGGAGAGGCAGCTATAGGGAGCTCTCTCCCTAGCCTCTCCTCCTGGCCATACAGAGCACAGCGCGATGGGTGCAAGCTCCGCCCCCGTCGCGCTGTGGGAGCTGCTCGCCGGATGTCAGGTGGACGGACATCCGGCAGACCAACTGTAAGGTAAGTAAAAAAAAAAAAAGTGTGACTGTGTATGGGTGTCTAGGTGTGTGTGTCAGGGTGTCTAGGTGTGTGTGTGTGTCAGGGTGTCTAGGTGTGTGTGCGTGTCTGGGTGTCTAGGTGTGTGTGTGTGTCTGGGTGTCTAGGTGTGTGTGTGTGTCTGGGTTTCTCAATGTGTGTGAGTGGGTGTCTCAGTGTGTGTGAGCAAGAACTTTAATGGCACAATATTCTTATGCTCTGACTGGCACTATATTACTGGGTTCTGACTGGCACACTATTACTGGGCTCTGAGTGGCACACTATTACTGGGCTCTGAGTGGCACACTATTATTGGGCTCTGAGTGGCACACTATTCCTGGGCTCTGACTGGCACAATATTACTGGGCTCTGAGTGGCACACTATTCCTGGTATCTGACTGGCACAATATTAATGGGCTCTGACTGGCACAATATTCCTGGGCTCTGACTGGCACACTATTATTGGGCTCTGAGTGGCACACTATTCCTGGGCTCTGACTGGCACAATATTCCTGGGCTCTGACTGGCACAATATTCCTGGGCTCTTACTGGCACAATATTCCTGGGCTCTGACTGGCACAATACTACTGGTATCTGACTGGCACACTATTTCTGGGTTCTGACTGGCACAATATTCCTGGTATTTGAATGGCACAATATTCCTGGGCTGTGACTAGCACAATATTACTGGGCTCTGACTGGCACAATATTACTGGGCTCTGAGTGGCACACTATTACTTGGCTCTGACTGGCACAATATTACTGGGCTCTGACTGGCACACTATTACTGGGCTCTGACTGGCACACTATTATTGGGCTCTGAGTGGCACAATATTCCTGAGCTCTGAGTGGCACAATATTCCAGAGCTCTGAGTGGCACACTATTACTGGGCTCTGACTGGCACAATATTACTGGGCTCTGAGTGGCACAATATTCCTGAGCTCTGAGTGGCACAATATTCCTGAGCTCTGAGTGGCACACTATTACTGGGCTCTGACTGGCACAATATTACTGGGCTCTAAGTGGCACACTATTCCAGGTATCTGACTGGCACAATATTACTGGGCTCTGACTGGCACAATATTCCTGGGCTCTGACTGGCACACTATTACTGGGCTCTGAGTGGAACACTATTCCTGGGCTCTGACTGGCACAATATTCCTGGGCTCTGACTGGCACAATATTCCTGAGCTCTGAGTGGCACACTATTACTGGGCTCTGACTGGCACAAAATTACTGGGCTCTGAGTGGCACACTATTCCTGGTATCTGACTGGCACAATATTACTGGGCTCTGACTGGCACAATATTCCTGGGCTCTGACTGGCACACTATTACTGGGCTCTGAGTGGAACACTATTCCTGGGCTCTGACTGGGACAATATGCCTGGGCTCTGACTGGCACAATATTCCTGGGCTCTGACTGGCACAATACTACTGGTATCTGACTGGCACACTATTACTGGGTTCTGATTGGCACAATATTCCTGGTATCTGAATGGCACAATATTCCTGGGCTCTGACTGGCACAATATTACTGGGCTCTGACTGGCACAATATTACTGGGCTCTGACTGGCAAACTATCACTCGGCTCTGACTGGCACAATATTCCTGGTATCTGACTGGCATAATATTACTGGGCTCTGAGTGGCACACTATTACTGGGCTCTGACTGGCACACTATTACTGGGCTCTGACTGGCACAATATTACAGGCATCTGACTGGCACACTATTACTGGGCTCTGAATGACACAATATTCCTGGTATCTGACTGGCACAATATTACTGGGCTCTGAGTGGCACAATATTACTGGTATCTGACTGACACAATATTACTGGTATCTTACTGGCACAATATTACTGGGCTCTGAATGGCACACTATTCTTGGTATCTGACTGGCACAATATTACTGGGCTCTGAGTGGCACAATATTACTGGTATCTGAATCGCACAATATTACTGGTATCTGACTGGCACAATATTATTGGGTTCTGAGTGGCACAATATTCCTGGTATCTATAATTGTACAATTTTCACACATTGAAAAAATTCTGGGTGTTTTGTTACATTTTTATTATGGGGGGTGGGGGGTTCAACACTCAGGGTCCGCCCCGGGTGCCAAATGCTATAGGTATGACCCTGTGTGTGACCGAGCTCATCTGGGCTCTAGCCCCAGATCATCCGAAGACCTAGCAACGCCCCTGATCGATAACATATCTACTTAGTACTTTTGCCCCATTCGTTTTGAAAGGGCCCCATGAATAGCTAAACGTTGTTTGTTTTTATGTTCTGGAAAACAAATTGGTCTTCTAGGCACTATTGATATAAACCAAAGTTGTAACAATGGTGTGCCTTCAAAACAAAACACTTGTGGGTCTATTCACAAAAGTCCATGTGTGTATTTTGGGCACCACTCCATGCATTTTTAAATATATTTAATTTCAGTCCATTTTTACCATTGCTTCAACTATTTTTGCAATAGTCGAAGTCCTTCCATTATCTTTAATGGGAGGAATTACAGAAAAAGCCAAGGTCCTCCCAAAATGGCCCTGAAGTGAGCTGAAGTCATCTATGGGGAGGACCCAGGCAAAAATTCTGGCAGTTAAATGCCGCAGGCTGATTTTTGTGCCGATTAGAGGGAGATCACTTCAGTGATCACGGAGTAGCCCAAATTAAAGGGCTACTCTGATCACCAAAGTGATCTGATATGTGTCACAAACAGGGTCCAGGTGGCAAGGGATCCTAAGCACCTAGATTCAGGCGTTGCAGTGCAGGATATAGAGACACAAAGCCTTGAGCAGGGTAACTGCACTTCTCCGGAAACTTGAAGCCCTAGGTTGGGTCAGCCACATTCCAGGGCCATAAATGTCCATAATGACAGTGGCATATAAATGTGCTTTGAGTGGCATATTAATGTGCATACTGACTGTGGCATATTTATGGAAATCTGTCTGTGGGAAATGAATGGGCAAAGTGTGGAATATTAATGGGCATACTAGCAGTGGCATATTAATTGAAAAAGAGTGCCATAATCATGGGCATACTGGCTGTGGTATAATAATGGGCAAACTAAAAGTGGCATATTCATGGGTATACTAGCTGTGGCATATTAATGGGCAAACTAACAGTAGCATATTAATGGGAAACTGGGGCATATTCATGGACAAACTAACAATGGCATATTAATGGACAGACTGTGTGTGTAAGTGCGATTATGTGTGTAAGTGTGAGTCTGTGTGTGTAAGTTTGAGTCTGTGTTACTGTGTGTGTAAGATTGAGTCTGTGTTTAAGTGTATGTGTATGTGTGACTGTGTGTGTAAATGTGAGACTGTGTGTGTAAATTCAGTTTTTTTCAAGTTGACAGTTTTTTTCTCTAGGGTGCTCCTGCTTCAGTCACCCTCCTCTCTAGGGTGTTCCTGCTTCAGTCACCCTCCTCTCTAGGGAGTTCCTGATTCAGTCACCAGGGCCGGCCTTAGAGGTGTGCGAGCACACAGGACGCAACACCCCAGGAGGCACCCGCCCGCCTGGAGAAAAAAAAGTTTGCCGGTAGAGGCACTGGATGGGGAAATCAAAAGATCCCCCCTCACCAGCCCTCTGCTCAGCAAGCTCAGCTGGATCCTGGGAGGGGCGGAGCTAACCGGCTGAGAGGTGTATCTCCGCCCCCACCCTGTGAAGCAGAGTAGCGTCTGCTTCTCAGGAAGCTGCAGTCAGCAAAAGAAAGTGCTGCTCGCGCTCCCACTGTGTGTGGGGAGCATGAGCAGCACTTTCTCTTGCTGCCCACAGCTCCCCATGAAGCAGACACTGCTCTGCTTCACAGGGTGGGGGCGAAGCTACACCTCTCAGCTGGTGAGCTCCGCCCCTTCCCCGGATCCACTTTAGCAGGCAGAACAGGGGGAAGGAGGAGATAGATGCAGAACAGGGGGAAAGGGGGAGGAGATGCAGAACAGGGGGAAGGGGGGGGGGGAGATGCAGAACAGGGGTAAGGGGGAGAGATGTAGAACAGGGGGAATGGGGTAAGATGCAGAACAGGGGGAATGGGGTGGAGGAAAGAGACATGCATGGGGGGGGGGCACCATGAGGGAGCCCCGCACAGGGTGCCGGAACACGTAAGGCCGGCCCTGTCAGTCACCCTCCTCTCTAAGGTGTTCCTGCTTCAGTCACCCTCCTCTCCAGGTTGTTCTTGCTTCAGTCACCCTTCTCAGGCCTCACCCTTACCTAAGGCCTCACCCCTTGTTTAACTCCCTCTCTACCCCTACCTCTGGTTTGTCTATAGTCCGTGCTAAAACTCTTTGTTTATACTGCAGTTCCTACTCAAACCATGTTCCTATTCTGCACTTTCTTGCTAAAGTTCCCCTTTGTCTCTGCTTCAGTCCTTATCTCTTTGCTTCTATATCTATTCTCACCCTGCACAATGAATACCAACATGCAACCAGACACCTCCTCTATCCCTGCACTGAAACGCCTACCTGACCTGGTAAAGGCCCTGACAATTACTATGTAGCTATGTTACTGTGTATTTCTGTACCAGTTTATTTATACATCAGTTGTACCCTGAAATATGGCACATGGCTCTAACTCCTGCAATTTGTTAGGCTTTACCGTTATACATTGACACATGTATTGAAAGTGCCACTATTACAGCCCATTGACATGTATTCCTTCTTTATAAACTCCCCTGATGTGTTTGTTGACAGGTATCTAGAAATGTATAAATAAAAAGGATTTTAAAAAAGTTGAACAAGGTACAAACTGTATATGCAACATAAAAAAGCTGTTTCCATATTAGGTCTACTTTTAAGCACTTGTCATCTCAATGCACACTATGACATCACAGAACAGTGTCTGGGGCATTCTATACTTGTCCATTGTTAGTTATCACTTGACACTATACAGTGCTACTATATCACACGGCCTTTAGGCATCCTTTATATAACAATACACATAGCAAACCCTAACTTGCCAGTAGGAGTGTACAGAAGCAGGAGTAATGCATTGTGTTCGTTCTAACTCTACAATCCCAGTGTGTGCCACTTATTCTGTGCAAAGCCATAAGAAGGAGGCTTTGACCAGCTTTCAGCCATACTCTCGAGATAATGAACTGCGTAAAATTAGAGACAATCCATTCAGATTCAGGAGAAGGTTTTCTAAGGTAAGTAAATAGAGCACCTCACATAGTATAGATAACATATCCACTAAGTACTTTTGACCCATTAGTTTTCAAAGGCCCCATAAATAGCTAAACGTTGTTTGTTTTCATGTTCCGGAAAACAAATTGGTCTTCTAGGAACTATTGATATAAACCAAAGTTGTAACAATGGTGTGCCTTCAATACAAAACACTTGTGGGTCTATTCACTAAAGTCCATGTTTGTAATTTGGACACCACTCCATGCATTCCTCCCTCTCTACTGCTATTCACTAAGCATTTTTTTGAGTGCGAGGTGTGGTGAAGGCATGCAATGTGGAGGGGGTGAGGTTAAACTTGCCTCCCATTCATTTTAATGGGGGAATAAATTACCCTGGTATTCAGGCTAAGTTCAACTGTCGGTTTGCAGTTGGAAATGAATGTCCTCCGGTATTTAATGGAAACATTCCCGTGCGCATTAAATGAAAAAACCTAATGGCTGTGGTAAAATTTACCTCATCAGTTAAACAACTATATCCCCACCTTTTATACATTAGTTCTCAAGGCTGACAAAATGGCCCCAGTCCCTGAAAATGACTGTTCCGATATGTGTTTTGATGCTGGGGTTTCTTGCATATCCCATTAGGGATTTTATTTAACAGTTGTGGTAATGATTGTATCGCAACTCAACAGAAAAAACAGTGTAATTTCTTTCCCCATTGAAATTAATGGAAGGCAAGTTTTACCTCACTCCCCTCCATCTTGCATGCATGCCGACACATTCTATTTTGCATGGTCAAGATGAGGGCAAGTGGTAGTCTGGAGTTCGAGATGAGCCCTCAGCTCAAACTCCAAAATGGGTCTTTAGTGAATGAGTCTGAGTTTTCTTAGGATCCCTCACTACTTTACTTTTACTGCCTCATCTTACTGAATTTAATATCTCATCAGTTTTGTGTTATCATTTATATTTGTACTGGTTGTGAAAGGTGACTTTGTCTTATACAGACTCCTGAACTTGAAACTATATTAGAGGATCCTGATGAGGAGGAAGATGACTCCACCTATTCAGATGTATGCAAGAAATTATTATCTAAGCTAAACATTTCACCCAAAAAATATCCTCCAACCTCAAAACCTGGAGATCCAGAGATCAAGCAAGATTATAGTAAATCTATACCTTCATCATGCAACTCAAAGGCCAAAGCAGCCAAGGCATAGAGAAGGACACACTATAACCACAATAAAAGTGATTTTAGATTGACAATAAATGTTGATATGTTATGTTTGCAAACACACCAGTGATGTCCTGGGAACTCTACCCATGTATATACGCAAAGGGGATAGAGTGCCCGATTCCTGGTACCATATCCAACACCCCCACCCCCACAACCCAATGTACCATCCAGACCCCAATAATTGGACACATAGACTGGCGATGGTGAAAAAAAAAGGCCACAGCAAATTTTATTTATAAACAACATAAGGCTGTATCATTCGACCACCATCCTCATCATATATATATATATATATATATATATATATATATATATATCGATCCAAAGTACCAGCACTCTGCCCAATTTAAGTCATAAAAAATGCCAAAACTTGCCTGGGTGCAATCCACATCAATCTACAAAATCCAAAACAGAAAAAGAATGCACTCACAGGGCTTCTAAAGACAGTCATTCAGGTTTTAATGCAGGATGATCGTCAGCATAGTTCTTTCAGCGACGTTTCAGGCTGTTAAGCCTTTTGTCACCCTGTGAGTGCATTCTTTTTCTGTTTTGGATATATATATATATATATATATATATATATATATATATATATATATATATATATATATATATATAATAACTTATACAGCCTAACAAAACTACTAACCCCTTGCCAGCCACAAAAATTTAACCTAAATATATACATAGTGCAAATTACCTAAACAAAGAGGTGCTCGTCTCCCCTCCTTGTCCCTTAAGGTGCCGTATACCTTAACACATTCCATCTTACCACAATGCTAATCACTAGCCGGCACTTTTAGCTCAGTGGGCACGTCCACGAAACCAACTTCCAAGTTGAAAGGTTAGGGGAGGACCGAGCGCCCCATTCTCAACCTGTTGTCCCCGACTTCTGTTTTTCCAAACTAAACCCCCGACTGGCAAGGAATGCAAACCCATGCCACAGCCCCGCTCATTTCATACCTTAAATCCGCGGGGCTACCCACCTCCAAAGCCATGGCCTGTTTCAGCCGCTCTTGCAAAGCAAGATTAAAGAGATCAAGGCCCACCTTGGTCAAGTGAACCACATCACTTCTGAAATACATAGCCGCATCAGACTCATATACCCGGTGGCGGATAGTAACCCCGCCCACCGCCAACATGAACTTGGACACACGTTTGTTCAGTTTGACCCAGCAGGGCTGAAGCGCCCTCTGATTGTGGGCGCAGGGTCAATAATTCCGGGGTACTACCTCGGATCACACCAAAGTGACATTGGGAAAAACAAACTAGCCAAATCCCGCTTCACAGTGTCACATAGGTTCCATACCGGGACCGAACCAAGGTCATTGCCCCCCAGATGAATAAACAGAACATCCGGGACCCCCAGCAGCTGGGACAGCTGGACCAGTTGCGGTAGCAACCGCACACCGGATGCTGAACAAACGAACATCCACCGAGGCACGGGAAAAACCAAGGCACTCGCACCCTGGGTTGCACAGCCGCACGACTTCCGACCCAAAATATATAGGAGTGGCCTATGAGCCTCACCCTCCGAGCTGCAGCATCTGTGAATGCAAAGCAGAGGAAACCGAAATCAAACCCGATGGTCAACATGATTAAAAAAGTTGAACAAGGTACAAACTTTATATGCAACATAAGAAATCGGTTTCCATATTAGGACTACTTTTAAGCACGTGTCATTTCAATGCACACTATAACATCACAGAACAGTGTCAGGGGCATTCTATACTTGTCCACAGTTAGTTATCACACAGCCTTTAGGCATCCTTTATATAACAATACACATAGCAAACCCTAACTTGCCAGTAGGAGTGTACATAAGCAGTGGTAATGTATTGTGCTCGTTCTAACTCTACAATCCCAGTGTGTGCCACTTCTGTGCAAAAGCCATAAGAAGGAGGCTCTGACCAGCTTTCAGCCATACTCTCGAGATAATGAACTGCGTAAAATTAGAGACAATCCATTCAGATTCAGGAGAAGGTATTCTAAGGTAAGTAAAGAGAGCACCGCACATAGTATCGATAACAGAGGCGTCGCTAGGGGTGGGCTACTGGGGCTATAGCCCCGAGTCCCCCCTTCATAGCCCTGAATGGAGACTCTGGGGCTAAAGAATACCCGAGACTCCAGGGCTATAATTTTTTTTTATTTTTTTAAATCCCCCGGTGAGCTTTACTCCGTCTGGGACATGGTCCCAGAATCAGAGGATTAAGCTCACACGGGGGTGAGGGCCAATCAGAAGGAGAGGCAGCTATAGGGAGCTCTCTCCCTAGCCTCTCCTCCTGGCCATACAGAGCACAGCGCGATGGGTGCAAGCTCCGCCCCCGTCGCGCTGTGGGAGCTGCTCGCCGGATGTCAGGTGGACGGACATCCGGCAGACCAACTGTAAGGTAAGTAAAAAAAAAAAAAAGTGTGACTGTGTATGGGTGTCTAGGTGTGTGTGTCAGGGTGTCTAGGTGTGTGTGTGTGTCAGGGTGTCTAGGTGTGTGTGCGTGTCTGGGTGTCTAGGTGTGTGTGTGTGTCTGGGTGTCTAGGTGTGTGTGTGTGTCTGGGTTTCTCAATGTGTGTGAGTGGGTGTCTCAGTGTGTGTGAGCAAGAACTTTAATGGCACAATATTCTTATGCTCTGACTGGCACTATATTACTGGGTTCTGACTGGCACACTATTACTGGGCTCTGAGTGGCACACTATTACTGGGCTCTGAGTGGCACACTATTATTGGGCTCTGAGTGGCACACTATTCCTGGGCTCTGACTGGCACAATATTACTGGGCTCTGAGTGGCACACTATTCCTGGTATCTGACTGGCACAATATTAATGGGCTCTGACTGGCACAATATTCCTGGGCTCTGACTGGCACACTATTATTGGGCTCTGAGTGGCACACTATTCCTGGGCTCTGACTGGCACAATATTCCTGGGCTCTGACTGGCACAATATTCCTGGGCTCTTACTGGCACAATATTCCTGGGCTCTGACTGGCACAATACTACTGGTATCTGACTGGCACACTATTTCTGGGTTCTGACTGGCACAATATTCCTGGTATTTGAATGGCACAATATTCCTGGGCTGTGACTAGCACAATATGACTGGGCTCTGACTGGCACAATATTACTGGGCTCTGAGTGGCACACTATTACTTGGCTCTGACTGGCACAATATTACTGGGCTCTGACTGGCACACTATTACTGGGCTCTGACTGGCACACTATTATTGGGCTCTGAGTGGCACAATATTCCTGAGCTCTGAGTGGCACAATATTCCAGAGCTCTGAGTGGCACACTATTACTGGGCTCTGACTGGCACAATATTACTGGGCTCTGACTGGCACAATATTACTGGGCTCTGAGTGGCACAATATTCCTGAGCTCTGAGTGGCACAATATTCCTGAGCTCTGAGTGGCACACTATTACTGGGCTCTGACTGGCACAATATTACTGGGCTCTAAGTGGCACACTATTCCAGGTATCTGACTGGCACAATATTACTGGGCTCTGACTGGCACAATATTCCTGGGCTCTGACTGGCACACTATTACTGGGCTCTGAGTGGAACACTATTCCTGGGCTCTGACTGGCACAATATTCCTGGGCTCTGACTGGCACAATATTCCTGGGCTCTGACTGGCACAATATTCCTGGGCTCTGACTGGCACAATATTCCTGAGCTCTGAGTGGCACACTATTACTGGGCTCTGACTGGCACAAAATTACTGGGCTCTGAGTGGCACACTATTCCTGGTATCTGACTGGCACAATATTACTGGGCTCTGACTGGCACAATATTCCTGGGCTCTGACTGGCACACTATTACTGGGCTCTGAGTGGAACACTATTCCTGGGCTCTGACTGGGACAATATGCCTGGGCTCTGACTGGCACAATATTCCTGGGCTCTGACTGGCACAATACTACTGGTATCTGACTGGCACACTATTACTGGGTTCTGATTGGCACAATATTCCTGGTATCTGAATGGCACAATATTCCTGGGCTCTGACTGGCACAATATTACTGGGCTCTGACTGGCACAATATTACTGGGCTCTGACTGGCAAACTATCACTCGGCTCTGACTGGCACAATATTCCTGGTATCTGACTGGCATAATATTACTGGGCTCTGAGTGGCACACTATTACTGGGCTCTGACTGGCACACTATTACTGGGCTCTGACTGGCACAATATTACAGGCATCTGACTGGCACACTATTACTGGGCTCTGACTGGCACAATATTACAGGCATCTGACTGGCACACTATTACTGGGCTCTGAATGACACAATATTCCTGGTATCTGACTGGCACAATATTACTGGGCTCTGAGTGGCACAATATTACTGGTATCTGACTGACACAATATTACTGGTATCTTACTGGCACAATATTACTGGGCTCTGAATGGCACACTATTCTTGGTATCTGACTGGCACAATATTACTGGGCTCTGAGTGGCACAATATTACTGGTATCTGAATCGCACAATATTACTGGTATCTGACTGGCACAATATTACTGGGTTCTGAGTGGCACAATATTCCTGGTATCTATAATTGTACAATTTTCACACTTTGAAAAAATTCTGGGTGTTTTGTTACATTTTTATTATGGGGGGCGGGGGGTTCAACACTCAGGGTCCGCCCCGGGTGCCAAATGCTATAGGTATGACCCTGTGTGTGACCGAGCTCATCTGGGCTCTAGCCCCAGATCATCCGAAGACCTAGCAACGCCCCTGATCGATAACATATCTACTTAGTACTTTTGCCCCATTCGTTTTGAAAGGGCCCCATGAATAGCTAAACGTTGTTTGTTTTTATGTTCTGGAAAACAAATTGGTCTTCTAGGCACTATTGATATAAACCAAAGTTGTAACAATGGTGTGCCTTCAATACAAAACACTTGTGGGTCTATTCACAAAAGTCCATGTGTGTATTTTGGGCACCACTCCATGCATTTTTAAATATATTTAATTTCAGTCCATTTTTACCATTGCTTCAACTATTTTTGCAATAGTCGAAGTCCTTCCATTATCTTTAATGGGAGGAATTACAGAAAAAGCAAAGGTCCTCCCAAAATGGCCCTGAAGTGAGCTGAAGTCATCTATGGGGAGGACCCAGGCAAAAATTCTGGCAGTTAAATGCCGCAGGCTGATTTTTGTGCCGATTAGAGAGAGATCACTTCAGTGATCACGGAGTAGCCCAAATTAAAGGGCTACTCTGATCACCAAAGTGATCTGATATGTGTCACAAACAGGGTCCAGGTGGCAAGGGATCCTAAGTACCTAGATTCAGGCGTTGCAGTGCAGGATATAGAGACACAAAGCCTTGAGCAGTGTAACTGCACTTCTCCGGAAACTTGAAGCCCTAGGTTGGGTCAGCCACATTCCAGGGCCATAAATGGCCATAATGACAGTGGCATATAAATGTGCTTTGAGTGGCATATTAATGTGCATACTGACTGTGGCATATTTATGGAAATCTGTCTGTGGGAAATGAATGGGCAAAGTGTGGAATATTAATGGGCATACTAGCAGTGGCATATTAATTGAAAAAGAGTGCCATAATCATGGGCATACTGGCTGTGGTATAATAATGGGCAAACTAAAAGTGGCATATTCATGGGTATACTAGCTGTGGCATATTAATGGGCAAACTAACAGTAGCATATTAATGGGAAACTGGGGCATATTCATGGACAAACTAACAATGGCATATTAATGGACAGACTGTGTGTGTAAGTGCGATTATGTGTGTAAGTGTGAGACTGTGTGTGTAAGTTTGAGTCTGTGTTACTGTGTGTGTAAGATTGAGTCTGTGTTTAAGTGTATGTGTATGTGTGACTGTGTGTGTAAATGTGAGACTGTGTGTGTAAATTCAGTTTTTTTCAAGTTGACAGTTTTTTTTCTCTAGGGTGCTCCTGCTTCAGTCACCCTCCTCTCTAGGGTGTTCCTGCTTCAGTCACCCTCCTCTCTAGGGAGTTCCTGATTCAGTCACCAGGGCCGGCCTTAGAGGTGTGCGAGCACACAGGACGCAACACCCCAGGAGGCACCCGCCCGCCTGGAGAAAAAAAAGTTTGCCGGTAGAGGCACTGGATGGGGAAATCAAAAGATCCCCCCTCACCAGCCCTCTGCTCAGCAAGCTCAGCTGGATCCTGGGAGGGGCGGAGCTAACCGGCTGAGAGGTGTATCTCCGCCCCCACCCTGTGAAGCAGAGTAGCGCCTGCTTCTCAGGAAGCTGCAGTCAGCAAAAGAAAGTGCTGCTCGCGCTCCCACTGTGTGTGGGGAGCATGAGCAGCACTTTCTCTTGCTGCCCACAGCTCCCCATGAAGCAGACACTGCTCTGCTTCACAGGGTGGGGGCGAAGCTACACCTCTCAGCTGGTGAGCTCCGCCCCTTCCCCGGATCCACTTTAGCAGGCAGAACAGGGGGAAGGAGGAGATAGATGCAGAACAGGGGGAAGGGGGAGGAGATGCAGAACAGGGGGAAGGGGGGGGGGAGATGCAGAACAGGGGTAAGGGGGAGAGATGTAGAACAGGGGGAATGGGGGAAGATGCAGAACAGGGGGAATGGGGGGGAGGAAAGAGACATGCATGGGGGGGGGGCACCATGAGGGAGCCCTGCACAGGGTGCCAGAACACGTAAGGCCGGCCCTGTCAGTCACCCTCCTCTCTAAGGTGTTCCTGCTTCAGTCACCCTCCTCTCCAGGTTGTTCTTGCTTCAGTCACCCTTCTCAGGCCTCACCCTTACCTAAGGCCTCACCCCTTGTTTAACTCCCTCTCTACCCCTACCTCTGGTTTGTCTATAGTCCGTGCTAAAACTCTTTGTTTATACTGCAGTTCCTACTCAAACCATGTTCCTATTCTGCACTTTCTTGCTAAAGTTCCCCTTTGTCTCTGCTTCAGTCCTTATCTCTTTGCTTCTATATCTATTCTCACTCTGCACAATGAATACCAACATGCAACCAGACACCTCCTCTATCCCTGCACTGAAACGCCTACCTGACCTGGTAAAGGCCCTGACAATTACTATGTAGCTATGTTACTGTGTATTTCTGTACCAGTTTATTTATACATCAGTTGTACCCTGAAATATGGCACATGGCTCTAACTCCTGCAATTTGTTAGGCTTTACCGTTATACATTGACACATGTATTGAAAGTGCCACTATTACAGCCCATTGACATGTATTCCTTCTTTATAAACTCCCCTGATGTGTTTGTTGACAGGTATCTAGAAATGTATAAATAAAAAGGATTTTAAAAAAGTTGAACAAGGTACAAACTGTATATGCAACATAAAAAAGCTGTTTCCATATTAGGTCTACTTTTAAGCACTTGTCATCTCAATGCACACTATGACATCACAGAACAGTGTCTGGGGCATTCTATACTTGTCCATTGTTAGTTATCACTTGACACTATACAGTGCTACTATATCACACGGCCTTTAGGCATCCTTTATATAACAATACACATAGCAAACCCTAACTTGCCAGTAGGAGTGTACAGAAGCAGTAGTAATGCATTGTGTTCGTTCTAACTCTACAATCCCAGTGTGTGCCACTTATTCTGTGCAAAGCCATAAGAAGGAGGCTTTGACCAGCTTTCAGCCATACTCTCGAGATAATGAACTGCGTAAAATTAGAGACAATCCATTCAGATTCAGGAGAAGGTTTTCTAAGGTAAGTAAATAGAGCACCTCACATAGTATAGATAACGTATCCACTAAGTACTTTTGACCCATTAGTTTTCAAAGGCCCCATAAATAGCTAAACGTTGTTTGTTTTCATGTTCCGGAAAACAAATTGGTCTTCTAGGAACTATTGATATAAACCAAAGTTGTAACAATGGTGTGCCTTCAATACAAAACACTTGTGGGTCTATTCACTAAAGTCCATGTTTGTAATTTGGACACCACTACATGCATTCCTCCCTCTCTACTGCTATTCACTAAGCATTTTTTTGAGTGCGAGGTGTGGTGAAGGCATGCAATGTGGAGGGGGTGAGGTTAAACTTGCCTCCCATTCATTTTAATGGGGGAATAAATTACCCTGGTATTCAGGCTAAGTTCAACTGTCGGTTTGCAGTTGGAAATGAGTGCCCTCCGGTATTTAATGGAAACATTCCCGTGCGCATTAAATGAAAAAACCTAATGGCTGTAGTAAAATTTACCTCATCAGTTAAACAACTATATCCCCACCTTTTATACATTAGTTCTCAAGGCTGACAAAATGGCCCCAGTCCCTGAAAATGACTGTTCCGATATGTGTTTTGCTGCTGGGGTTTCTTGCATATCCCATTAGGGATTTTATTTAACAGTTGTGGTAATGATTGTATCGCAACTCAACAGAAAAAACAGTGTAATTTCTTTCCCCATTGAAATTAATGGAAGGCAAGTTTTACCTCACTCCCCTCCATCTTGCATGCATGCCGACATTCCATTTTGCATGGTCAAGATGAGGGCAAGTGGTAGTCTGGAGTTCGAGATGAGCCCTCAGCTCAAACTCCAAACTGGGTCTTTAGTGAATGAGTCTGAGTTTTCTTAGGATCCCTCACTACTTTACTTTTACTGACTCATCTTACTGAATTTAATATCTCATCAGTTTTGTGTTATCATTTATATTTGTCCTGGTTGTGAAAGGTGACTTTATCTTATACAGACTCCTGAACTTGAAACTATATTAGAGGATCCTGATGAGGAGGAAGATGACTCCAGCTATCTAGATGTATGCAAGAAATTATTATCTAAGCTAAACATTTCACCCAAAAAATATCCTCCAACCTCAAAACCTGGAGATCCAGAGATCAAGCAAGATTATAGTAAATCTATACCTTCATCATGTAACTCAAAGGCCAAAGCAGCCAAGGCATAGAGAAGGACACACTATAACCACAATAAAAGTGATTTTAGATTGACAATAAATGTTGATATGTTATGTTTGCAAACACACCAGTGATGTCCTGGGAACTCTACCCATGTATATACGCAAAGGGGATAGAGTGCCCGATTCCTGGTACCATATCCAACACCCCCACCCCCACAACCCAATATACCATCCAGACCCCAATAATTGGACACAAGACTGGCGATGGTGAAAAAAAAAGGCCACAGCAAATTTTATTTATAAACAACATAAGGCTGTATCATTCGACCACCATCCTCATCATATAAATAGATATAGATATATATAGATATATATATATATATATATATATATATATATATATATATATATATATATATATATAATAACTAATACAGCCTAACAAAACTACTAACCCCTTGCCAGCCACAAAAAATTAACCTAAATATATACATAGTGCAAATTACCTAAACAAAGAGGTGCTCGTCTCCCCTCCTTGTCCCTTAAGGTGCCGTATACCTTAACACATTGCATCTTACCACAATGCTAATCACTAGCCGGCACTTTTAGCTCAGTGGGCACGTCCACGAAACCAACTTCCAAGTTGAAAGGTTAGGGGAGGACCGAGCGCCCCATTCTCACCCTATTGTCCCCGACTTCTGTTTTTCCAAACCAAACCCCCGACTGGCAAGGAATGCAAACCCATGCCACAGCCCCGCTCATTTCATACCTTAAATCAGCGGGGGCTACCCACCTCCAAAGCCATGGCCTGTTCCAGCCGCTCTTGCAAAGCAAGATTAAAGAGATCAAGGCCCACCTTGGTCAAGTGAACCCCATTACTTCTGAAATACATAGCCGCATCAGACTCATATACCCGGTGGCGGATAGTAACCCCGCCCACCGCCAACATGAACTTGGACACACGTTTGTTCAGTTTGACCCAGCAGGGCTGAAGCGCCCTCTGATTGTGGGCGCAGGGTCAATAATTCTGGGGTACTACCTCGGATCACACCAAAGTGACATTGGGAAAAACAAACTAGCCAAATCCCGCTTCACAGTGTCACATAGGTTCCATACCAGGACCGAACCAAGGTCATTGCCCCCCAGATGAATAAACAGAACATCCGGGACCCCCAGCAGCTGGGACAGCTGGACCAGTTCGGGTAGCAACCGCACACCGGATGCTGAACAAACGAACATCCACCGAGGCAAGGGGAAAAACCAAGGCACTCGCCCCTGGGTTGAACAGCCGCACGACTTCCGACACAAAATATATTGGAGTGGCCTATGAGCCTCACCCTCCGAGCTGCAGCATCTGTGAATGCAAAGCAGAGGAAACCGAAATCAAACCCGATGGTCAACATGATTAAAAAAGTTGAACAAGGTACAAACTTTATATGCAACATAAAACATCGGTTTCCATATTAGGACTACTTTTAAGCACGAGTCATCTCAATGCACACTATAACATCACAGAACAGTGTCTGGGGCATTCTATACTTGTCCACAGTTAGTTATCACACAGCCTTTAGGCATCCTTTATATAACAATACACATAGCAAACCCTAACTTGCCAGTAGGAGTGTACATAAGCAGTGGTAATGTATTGTGTTTCGTTCTAACTCTACAATCCCAGTGTGTGCCACTTATTCTGTGTAAAGCCATAAGAAGGAGGCTTTGACCAGCTTTCAGCCATACTCTCGAGATAATGAACTGCGTAAAATTAGAGACAATCCATTCAGATTCAGGAGAAGGTATTCTAAGGTAAGTAAAGAGAGCACCGCACATAGTATCGATAACAGAGGCGTCGCTAGGGGTGGGCTACTGGGACTATAGCCCCCATAGCCCTGAATGGAGACTCTGGAGCTAAAGAATACCCGAGACTCCAGGGCTATAATTTTTTTTTTTTTTTTAAATCCCCCGGTGAGCTTTACTCCGTCTGGGACATGGTCCCTGAATCAGAGGATTAAGCTCACACGGGGGTGAGGGCCAATCAGAAGGAGAGGCAGCTATAGGGAGCTCTCTCCCTAGCCTCTCCTCCAGGCCATACAGAGCACAGCGCGATGGGTGCAAGCTCCGCCCCCGTCACGCTGTGGGAGCTGCTCGCCGGATGTCAGGTGGACGGACATCCGGCAGAAGGTCCTGGATGACGGACCAACTGTAAGGTAAGTAAAAAAAAAAAAAGTGTGACTGTGTATGGGTGTCTAGGTGTGTGTGTGTGTGTCTGGGTGTCTAGGTGTGTGTGTGTGTCTGGGTGTCTAGGTGTGTGTGTGTCTGGGTTTCTCAATGTGTGTGAGTGGGTGTCTCAGTGTGTGTGAGCGAGAACTTTAATGGCACAATATTCTTGGGCTCTGACTGGCACTATATTACTGGGTTCTGACTGGCACTCTATTACTGGGCTCTGAGTGGCACACTATTACTGGGCTCTGAGTGGCACACTATTACTGGGCTCTGACTAGCACAATATTCCTGGGCTCTGACTGGCACTATATAACTGGGCTCTGACCGGCACACTATTACTGGGCTCTGAGTGGCACACTATTACTGGGCTCTGACTGGCACAATATTACTGGGCTCTGACTGGCACACTATTACTGGGCTCTGAGTGGCACACTATTACTGGGCTCTGACTGGCACAATATTACTGGGCTCTGACTGGCCCACTATTACTGGGCTCTGACTGGCACACTATTACTGGGCTCTGAGGGGCACAATATTCCTGAGCTCTGAGTGGCACAATATTCCTGAGCTTTGAGTGGCACACTATTACTGGGCTCTGACTGGCACAATATTACTGGGCTTTGACTGGCACAATATTACTGGGCTCTGAGTGGCACACTATTCCTGGTATCTGACTGGCACAATATTCCTGGGCTCTGACTGGCACAATATTCCTGGGCTCTGACTGGCACACTATTACTGGGCTCTGAGTGGCACACTATTCCTGGGCTCTGAGTGGCACACTATTCCTGGGCTCTGACTGGCACAATATTCCTGGGCTCTGACTGGCACAATACTACTGGTATCTGACTGGCACACTATTACTGGGTTCTGACTGGCACAATATTCCTGGTATCTGAATGGCACAATATTCCTGGGCTCTGACTAGCACAATATTACTGGGCTCTGACTGGCAAACTATCACTGGGCTCTGACTGGCACAATATTCCTGGTATCTGACTGGCATAATATTACTGGGCTCTGAGTGGCACACTATTACTTGGCTCTGAATGGGCACACTATTACTGGGCTCTGACTGGCACAATATTACAGGCATCTGACTGGCACACTATTACTGGGCTCTGAATGACACAATATTCCTGGTATCTGACTGGCACAATAATAGTGGGCTCTGAGTGGCACAATATTACTGGTATCTTACTGGCACAATATTACTGGGCTCTAAATGGCACACTATTCTTGGTATCTGACTGGCACAATATTACTGGGCTCTGAGTAGCACAATATTACTGGTATCTGAATGGCACAATATTACTGGTATCTGACTGACACAATATTACTGGGTTCTGAGTAGCACAATATTACTGGTATCTGAATGGCACAATATTACTGGTATCTGACTGACACAATATTACTGGGCTCTGACTAGCACAATATTCCTGGGCTCTGACTGGCACTATATAACTGGGCTCTGACTGGCACACTATTACTGGGCTCTGAGTGGCACACTATTACTGGTCTCTGACTGGCACAATATTACTGGGCTCTGACTGGCACACTATTACTGGGCTCTGAGTGGCACACTATTACTGGGCTCTGACTGGCACAATATTACTGGGCTCTGACTGGCCCCCTATTACTGGGCTCTGACTGGCACACTATTACTGGGCTCTGAGGGGCACAATATTCCTGAGCTCTGAGTGGCACAATATTCCTGAGCTTTGAGTGGCACACTATTACTGGGCTCTGACTGGCACAAAATTACTGGGCTCTGACTGGCACAATATTACTGGGCTCTGAGTGGCACACTATTCCTGGTATCTGACTGGCACAATATTCCTGGGCTCTGACTGGCACAATATTCCTGGGCTCTGACTGGCACACTATTACTGGGCTCTGAGTGGCACACTATTCCTGGGCTCTGACTGGCACAATATTCCTGGGCTCTGACTGGCACAATATTCCTGGGCTCTGACTGGCACAATACTACTGGTATCTGACTGGCACACTATTACTGGGTTCTGACTGGCACAATATTCCTGGTATCTGAATGGCACAATATTCCTGGGCTCTGACTGGCACAATATTACTGGGCTCTGACTGGCACAATATTACTGGGCTCTGACTGGCAAACTATCACTGGGCTCTGACTGGCACAATATTCCTGGTATCTGACTGGCATAATATTACTGGGCTCTGAGTGGCACACTATTACTGGGCTCTGACGGGCACACTATTACTGGGCTCTGACTGGCACAATATTACAGGCATCTGACTGGCACACTATTACTGGGCTCTGAATGACACAATATTCCTGGTATCTGAATGGCACAATATTAGTGGGCTCTGAGTGGCACAATATTACTGGTATCTTACTGGCACAATATTACTGGGCTCTAAATGGCACACTATTCTTGGTATCTGACTGGCACAATATTACTGGGCTCTGAGTAGCACAATATTACTGATATCTGAATGGCACAATATTACTGGTATCTGACTGACACAATATTACTGGGTTCTGAGTAGCACAATATTCCTGGTATCTATAATTGTATAACTTTCAAACATTGAAAAAATTGTGGGTATTCTCTTACATTTTTATTATGGGGGGGGGTGTAACACTCAGGGTCCACCCCTGGTGCCAAATGCTATAGGTATGCCCCTGTGTGTGACCGAGCTCTTCTGGGCTCTAGCCCCAGATCATCCGAAGACCTAGCAGAGCCCCTGATCGATAACATATCTACTTAGTACTTTTGCCCCATTTGTTTTGGAAGGTCCCATAAATAGCTAAACGTTGTTTGTTTTTATGTTCCGGAAAACAAATTGGTCTTCTAGGAACTATTGATATAAACCAAAGTTGTAACAATGGTGTGCCTTCAATACAAAACACTTGTGGGTCTATTCACAAAAGTCCATGTTTGTAATTTGGGCACCACTCCATGCATTTTTAAATATATTTAATTTCAGTCCATTTTAGCATTGCTTCAACTATTTTTGCAATAGTCGAAGTCCTTCCATTATCTTTAATGGGAGGAATTACAGAAATAGCCAAGGTCCTCCCAAAATGGCCCTGAAGTGAGCTGAAGTCATCTATGGGGAGGACCCAGGCAAAAATTATTTCAGTTAAATGCCGCAGGCTGATTTTTGTGCCGATTAGAGAGAGTTCACTTCAGTGATCACGGAGTAGCCCAAATTTAAGGGCTACTCTGATTACCAAAGTGATCTGATATTTGTCACAAACAGGGTCCAGGTGGCAAGCGATCCTAAGCACCTAGATTCAGGTGTTGCAGTGCAGGATACAGAGACACAAAGCCTGGAGCAGGGTAACTGCACTTCTCCGGAACTTGAGGCCCTAGGTTGGGTCAGCCACATTCCAGGGCCATAAATGGCCATAATGACTGTGGCATTTAAATGTGCATACTGACTGTGGCATATTTATGGAAATCTGTCTGTGGGAAATGAATGGGCAAAGTGTGGCATATTAATGGGCATACTAGCTGTGGCATATTAATTGACAAAGAGTGGCATATTCATGGGCATACTGGCTGTGGTATATTAATGGACAAACTAAAAGTGGCATATTCATGGGTATACTAGCTGTGGCATATTAATGGGCAAACTAACAGTAGCATATTAATGGGAAACTGGGGCATATTCATTGGCAAACTGGCTGTGGCATATTCATGGACAAACTAACAATGGCATATTAATGGACAGACTGTGTGTGTAAGTGCGATTGTGTGTGTAAGTGTGAGTCTGTGTGTGTAAGTTTGAGTCTGTGTTACTGTGTGTGTAAGATTGAGTCTGTGTTTAAGTGTATGTGTATGTGTGACTGTGTGTGTAAATGTGAGACTGTGTGTGTAAATTCAGTTTTTTTCAAGTTGACAGTTTTTTTCTCTCTAAGGTGCTCCTGCTTCAGCCACTCTCCTCTCTAGGGTGTTCCTGCTTCAGTCACCCTCCTCTCTAGGGAGTTCCTGATTCAGTCACCAGGGCCGGCCTTAGAGGTGTGCGAGCACACAGGACGCAACACCACAGGGGGCACCCGCCGCCTGGAGAAAAAAAAGTTTGTCGGTAGAGGCACTGGATGGGGAAATCAAAAGATCCCCCCTCACCAGCCCTCTGTTCAGCAAGCTCTGCTGGATCCTGGGAGGGGGCAGAGCTCACTGGCTGAGAGGTGTAGCTACGCCCCCACCTTGTGAAGCAGAGTAGCGTCTGCTTCTCAGGAAGCTGAAGTCAGCAAAAGAAAGTGCCGCTCGCGCACCCACTGTGTGTGGGGAGCATGAGCAGCACTTTCTCTTGCTGCCCACAGCTCCCCATGAAGCAGACACTGCTCTGCTTCACAGGGTGGGGGCGGAGCTACACCTCTCAGCTGGTGAGCTCCGCCCCTTCCCCGGATCCACTTTAGCAGGCAGAACAGGGGGAAGGAGGAGATAGATGCAGAACAGGGGGAAGGGGGGGGGGGAGATGCAGAACAGGGGGAAGGGGGGGGGAGATGCAGAACAGGGGGAAGGGGGGGAGATGCAGAACAGGGGGAAGGGGGGAGATGTAGAACAGGGGGAATGGGTGGAGATGCAGAACAGGGGGAATGGGGGGGAGATGCAGAACAGGGGGAATGGGGGGGAGGAAAGAGACATGCATGGGGGGGGGGGGAGGGCACCCTGAGGGAGCCCCGCACAGGGTGCCAGAACACGTAAGGCCGGCCCTGTCAGTCACCCTCCTTTCTAAGGTGTTCCTGCTTCAGTGACCCTCCTCTCCAGGTTGTTCTTGCTTCAGTCACCCTTCTCAGGCCTCACCCTTACCTAATGCCTCACCCATTGTTTAACTCTCTCTACCCCTACCTCTGGTTTGTCTATAGTCCCTGCTAAAACTCTTTGTTTATAATGCAGTTCCTACTCAACCCATTTTCCTATTCTGCAGGCTCTTGCTAAAGTTCCCTTTTGTCTCTGCTTCAGTCCTTATCTCTTTGCTTCTATATCTGTTCTCACCCTGCACAATGAATAACAACATGCAACCAGACACCTCCTCTATCCCTGCACTGAAACGCCTACCTGACCTGGTAAAGGCCCTGACAATTACTATGTCGCTATGTTTCTGTGCATTTCTGTACCAGTTTATTTATACATTAGTTGTACCCTGAAATATGGCACATGGCTCTAACTCCTGCAATTTGTTAGGCTTTACCGTTATACATTGACACATGTATTGAAAGTGCCACTATTACAGCCCATTGACATGTATTCCTTCTTTATAAACTCCCCTGATGTGTTTGTTGACAGGTATCTAGAAATGTATAAATAAAAAGGATTTTAAAAAAGTTGAACAAGGTACAAACTGTATAGGCAACATAAAAAAGCTGTTTCCATATTAGGTCTACTTTTAAGCACGTGTCATCTCAATGCACACTATGACATCACAGAACAGTGTCTGGGGCATTCTATACTTGTCCATTGTTAGTTATCACTAGACACTATACAGTGCTACTATATCACACGGCATTTAGGCATCCTTTATATAACAATACACATAGCAAACCCTAACTTGCCAGTAGGAGTGTACAGAAGCAGTGGTAATACATCGTGTTCGTTCTAACTCTACAATCCCAGTGTGTGCCACTTATTCTTTGCAAAGCCATAAGAAGGAGGCTTTGACCAGCTTTCAGCCATACTCTCGAGATAATGAACTGCGTAAAATTAGAGACAATCCATTCAGAGAAGGTTTTCTAAGGTAAGTAAAGAGAGCACCTCACATAGTATAGATAACATATCCACTTAGTACTTTTGGCCCATTAGTTTTCAAAGGCCCCATAAATAGCTAAACGTTGTTTGTTTTCATGTTCCGGAAAACAAATTGGTCTTCTAGGAACTATTGATATAAACCAAAGTTGTAACAATGGTGTGCCTTCAATACAAAACACTTGTGGGTCTATTCACTAAAGTCCATGTTTGTAATTTGGGCACCACTCCATGCATTCCTCCCTCTCTACTGCTATTCACTAAGCATTTTTTGGAGTGCGAGGTGTGGTGAAGGCATGCAATGTGGAGGGGGTGAGGTTAAACTTGCCTCCCATTCATTTTAATGGGGGAATAAATTACCCTGGTATTCAGGCTAAGTTCAACTGTCGGTTTGCAGTTGGAAATGAGTGCCCTCCGGTATTTAATGGAAACATTCCGTGCGCATTAAATGAAAAAACCTAATGGCTGTGGTAAAATTTACCTCATCAGTTAAACAACTATATCCCCACCTTTTATACATTAGTTCTCAAGGCTGACAAAATGGCCCCAGTCCCTGAAAATGACTGTTCCGATATGTGTTTTGCTGCTGGGGTTTCTTGCATATCCCATTAGGGATTTTATATAACTGTTGTGGTAATGATTGTATCGCAATTCAACAGAAAAAACAGTGTAATTTCTTTCCCCATTGAAATTAATGGAAGGCAAGTTTTACCTCACTCCCCTCCATCTTGCATGCATGCCGACACATTCTATTTTGCATGGTCAAGATGAGGGCAAGTGGTAGTCTGGAGTTCGAGATGAGCCCTCAGCTCAAACTCCAAAATGGGTCTTTAGTGAATGAGTCTGAGTTTTCTTAGGATCCCTCACTACTTTACTTTTACTGACTCATCTTATTGAATTTAATATCTCATCAGTTTTGTGTTATCATTTATATTTGTACTGGTTGTGAAAGGTGACTTTGTCTTATACAGACTCCTGAACTTGAAACTATATTAGAGGATCCTGATGAGGAGGAAGATGACTCCACCTA
The DNA here is from genome assembly GCA_036172795.1 of Pelodytes ibericus. Taxonomy (NCBI): domain Eukaryota; kingdom Metazoa; phylum Chordata; class Amphibia; order Anura; family Pelodytidae; genus Pelodytes; species Pelodytes ibericus. The sequence continues at coordinate 49,456,559 of CM069857.1, read as the reverse complement.
TTCAGATGTATGCAAGAAATTAATATCCAAGCTAAACATCACCCAAAAAATATCCTCCAACCTCAAAACCTGGAGATCCAGAGATCAAGCAAGATTATAGTAAATCTATACCTTCATCATGCAACTCAAAGGCCAAAGCAGCCAAGGCATAGAGAAGGACACACTATAACCACAATAAAATTGATTTTAGATTAACAATAAATGGTGATCATGTGTGTTATGTTTGAAAACACACCAGTGATGTCCTGGGAATTCTATCTATGTATGTACGCAGAGGGGATAGAGTGCCCGATTCCTGGTACCATACCCAACACACACACCCCCACAACCCAATATCCCATCCAGACCCCAATAATTGGACACAAGACTGGTGATGGTGAAAAAAAAAGGCCACAGCAAATTTTATTTATAAACAACATAAGGCTGTATCATCCTCATCATATATATATATAAATTAACTAATACAGCCTAACAAAACTACTAACCCCTTGCCAGTCACAACAATTTAACCTAAATATATACATAGTGCAAATTACCTAAACAAAGAGGTGCTCGCCTTCCATCCTCGTCCCTTAAGGTGCCGTATACCTAAACCCATTCCATCTTACCACAATGCTAACCACTAGCCGGCTCTTTTAGCTCAGTGGGCACGTCCATGAAACCAACTTCCAAGTTGAAAGGTTAGGGGAGGACTGAGCGCACCATTCTCACCCTATTGTCCCTGACTTCTGTTTTTCCAACCAAACCCCCGACTGGCAAGGAATGCAAACCCACGCCACAGCCCCGCTCGTTTCATACCTTAAATCAGGGGGGTTACCCACCTCCAAATCCATGGCCTGTTCCAGCCCCTCTTAGATTAAAGAGATTGGGCCCACCTCGGTCAAGTGAACCCCATCACTTCTGAAATACATTGCTGCATCAGACTCATATACCCGGTGGCGGATAGTAGCCCCGCCCACCCCAAAAACAAACTTGGACACACGTTTGTTCAGTTTGACCCAGCAGTGCTCAAGTGCCCTCTGATTATGGGCGAAGCACCAATAATTCCGGGGTACTATCTCGGACCACACCAAAGTGACATTGGGGAAAAGGACAAACAAACTAGCCAAATCCCGCTTCATAGTGTCACATAGCTTCCATACCAGGACCGAACCCAGGTCATTGCCTACCAGATGAATCAACAGAACATCCAGGACCCCCAGCAGCCGGGACAACTGGACCAGTTCGGGTAGCAAGCGCACCCACCACATACCCCGGATGCCAAACCAACAAACATCCATCGAGGCACAGGAAAAACCAAGGCACTCACCCCTGGGTCGCACAGCCGCACTACTTCGGGCCCAAAATATGTAGGAGTGGCCTTTGAGCCACACCCTCCGAGCTGCAGCATCTGTGAATGCAAAGCAGATGAAACCGAAATTAGACCCGATAGTCGAACATACGAGAAAAACCTATGTGACTCCCACCTCCCTATCTGTCTAATCGCCCCTTCGGCGTACCCCAGCCTAGCTGCCTCAGATGCTACGGCAATGCGGAAAGAATGACCCCCAAACTTCCTGCTTGGAAGGCCAAACGTCTCCACGGCCATGCGAAACACGCTGATAAACTGGAACCAAGACAATGAAGTAGAATCGGCATGAACAAGCAAGGAAAGCGGGCCGATAGGCCTCACCAACAGGAACTGGTCAAAATAAGAGACCGGGCAAACCGTAGACCCTGACACCTCTCGCAAAGATGCCCACGTCCCAATTCCATACACATCGGACTTGGACCGCCGGATCAAAAAACGCAACAAACACGGCTCCCTGAACACATCGGCCACCAATAACCAGCCCGTTTCGCAGGACTGACCAACTCCTAAATCTGTAGATCCCCAAAGAATGTCATGGATAAATCCAGACGAAACAATGCAACCTCAAACAGGAACCTACAAACCAATGGAAGCACGTGGAACAAACGTAAAACAGCAAAGCCCCGGACACAGGCTTGCGGGAATCAACAGACCGGTGACCCCTCCTCCAACCCTTCAACGCCTTCCGGACCAAGAATTCCTTAGTCACATCCCGAAGCCCGGAAGCCCGAACCCATAAACTAAGGCCAGAGAGTCTCGTCGTAACTGCCCCCGGAGAAACGCCACAACAAACCCTGGAAGCGAGCCCCATCATCCGAGAACCCACCATGTGACAACTCCAAATCCAGCCATTCCTCCCAGACCTTACAGTGCATCAGCAGTTACATTGTGCACTCCGGGAATGTGAACAGCCTTTGTTATGACATTATTGTCAAGACAGCGAAGAACCAAGAGCCTAAGTTGGCGGACAACCGGCTGGGAGGACGCAGTCAAATTATTCACCACCATAACCACCCCCATGTTGTCACAGTGGAAAACCCCTCTGCGGTTCCGCAGAGAGGAGCCCCACAGTTCACAAACACTAGAATGGGGAATAACTCAAGAAACGCCAAGTTTTTTGTTAACCCATACAGGTGGCCAAGTCTCGGAGGACCACTGGGACCCCTTTATAACGGCACAGAAACTCATCTTACACTGCCAGGTCATCCCGCAAGGGTCGCGTCAGACGTACGTAATGGTGTGACAGAGCGATGCCAGTCGTAGCAGCGGCCAACCGCCTGCTAAACACCTGTCCCATGGGCATGATATTACAGGCGAAGTTGAGCTTCCCCAGAAGAGATTGCAACCTCCGCAGTTGAATCTTGCGCAAACCCCGTGCCCCAAAATTGTCTGCCCGAAGGCCGAGAAGTTTGTCCTGGGAAAGGCGACATTCACCCACAACCGAATCAATCTCAATACCCAAAAAACAAAGAAAGGTAGCCGGACCCTAGGTTTTTCCACTGCCAAGGGGACTCCAAAGGAAACCGACTGCACCGTCCGTAGTAAGTGGGTGCAGACATGCGAACCCGAGGGACCAACCAATAGAAAGTCGTCCAGGTAGTGCATCACTGAGTTGCACCTGGACTCCTCCCGCACGACCCACTCCAAAAATGTACTAAAACATTAAAAATAAAAACAAAAAATGGAACAACCAATGGGAAGGCACAAGTCAACATAAAACTGTGCCTCGAAATGGAAGCCTAGGAGGTGGTGGCAGTCAGGGTGGAAGGGGAGGAGCCGGAATGCCGATTCCACATCAGTCTTTGCCATCAACTCCCCCACCCCCGCGGCCCTCACCATCCCAACAGCCGAATCAAATGACGCGTACGACACCAATGTCATCATTCACCGATTCCTCCGGGGGTACGACAAGTGCTGGATCAGCCGAAACTTACCCGGGTCCTTCTTGGGGACCACCCCCAAGGGCGAAATCCGAAGAGAGGCCAAAGGAGGGGATTCAAAAGGACCCACCATCCGGCCCAGGGCAACCTCCTTTCCCAGCTTGTCCCTAACAATGGCAGGGTGCTCGTAAAACTGAACATAAATTCTTAAGGCACATGGAAACCTCCTGATCCTGGAACGGGATCCAAAACCCGTCCTCAAACCCATGGAGCAAGAGATCCATGGCCCTGCGGTTCCTATACCTGCTTAGCCAGGGGCGCATTGCCCTGACATCCACCGGCGTCCTCCCCCTTTCCGCCGACATCAGCTTTGTCGCTGCCTTTTTGGCGTTTGAAGCACTGGGAGTGCCGGCTGTCGTTTGAACCGACAGCCGGCACCAAATTTGCACTTGCCGTCGTTAAACTGCCAGCATCCTCCAGGGCGCCGAGGCGTGGTCGAAGGAGCGGGCGAACCCATTCACCCGGCCCCGCTGAGAAAGGACATCAGACTCCCATGATGGGAAGCCGGCCGTGTCATAATGGCCAGCCATGACCCCACTTCCATTTGGTCCCACCCCAGGGTAGGACATACTGCAATTCGTTGCTGGAATTGCTCGTCGTACCGCCACCGAGACCCCCATATACCTTACATGCATTCCAAATCTGATCTTGGTAGCAAAACAGCGCACAACATTTTTCCGGCGCTTTTTCACCAATAACGCTGGCAAGGATGGAGAAGGCCCGAATCCAGTTCCCAAAAGTCTTTGGTATTTTCCGGTATCGGTACTTCTCTTTCTCCTTTTCCGAATCCTTCCACTCTTTTTCCAGAGGAGGGACGTCCTCCATTGGAATGAAAGAATACATTTCCATGTATTCCCCTTTACAAATACGCTCCCTAACTTCTGGCTTTAAATGAAGGCCGAAGGGGCCCGACCAACACATGTAAGACGCGCCATGCGCAACCAGTGCTACTGGGCAAGCTAACTCGGCCACTGCAGCAGGGGTTCCGCCGAGCCACCCTCCATAGGCAACGGGACTGATGGTGGTACCGCGGCTGGTGCTGTCAGTATGAGGGGGGCCTGTACCATGCACGCCGGACCCGAAACGCCCGAGACTGTACCAGGAGACCCACCCTGGGACCCCCACACCCCGCCCAACAAACCATCAAGACCCTGTAATGCAGAAGCGCCGGGAGACCCCAACCTGCTCTATCGCCCTGCACAAGCAATTCAATACCTACGGCTGACTAGCAGGGATAGGTGCAACAGCAGACCCACCCCCTCCTATCAAGCCCCCCACAATTTGCCACCCCGACTCACCAATGACTCCAGGAACCGCACCCGGAGCCGGCGCTGTAGGAGGAGGAACCACCTGATCACCCGCAACCTGTGGCCAGGCAGTGGCGGATCCAGGGGGGGGGCAAAGGGGCAATTTCCCCCCCCCCCCCCCGAGAAGAGAAAGAAAAAAAAAACACTTTAAAAAAAAAAAAACGACACGCTTGCAGGCAGAGACAGAGGTGAGAAGGGATCGGAAGATCCCCTTCACCTTCTCTGCCTGCCTGCCAGGCTGCACGGGGAGCCGAACAGGCAGCACAGAGAAAGCTCCGTGCTGCCTGTTCGGCTTCCATTGCAGTCTGACACGGAAGTGCCGACAGGTCACGTGACCGGCGCGCTGATGTCATACGCGCGCCGGGTCACGTGACCTGTCGGCACAACCGCCTGGGAGCCGAACAGGCAGCATGGGGGGGACGATGCTGCCTGCCACTAGCCACCAGGGGATAAGGTAAGTGCTGGGGAGATGGGGGGCAAATAGTCTGGGGCTTAATAAATGGCTAATAACACTGCATATTGGGCAAATTTGAAGGGGCATATAAAATGGCAACTAACAGTGGCATATTACTGGGCAAATTGGAAGGGGGTTATAAAATGGCAACTAGCACTGGCATATTACTGGGCAAATTGGCTGGGGCATATAAAATGGCAACTAGTACTGGCATATTATTGGGCAAATTGGAAGGGGCATATTAAATGGCAAATAATACTGGCATATTATTGGGCAAATTAGCAGGGGCATATTAAATGGCAAATAACACTGGCATATAATTTATTGGGCAAATTGTCAGGGGCATATTAAATGGCAAATAACACTGGCATATTATTGGGCAAATTGGCTGGGGCATATTAAATGGCAACTAACACTGGCATATTATTGGGCAAATTGGCTGGGGCATATTAAATGGCAAATAATACTGGCATATTATTGGACAAATTGGCTGAGAGAGCCATAAATGGGAAGGGAGAAGAGAGAGACATAAATGGGATGGTAGAGGAGAGACGGACAGACATGGGTTGGCAGAGGAGAGACAGACAAACATGGGATGGCAGAGGAGAGACAGACAGATATGGGATGGCAGAGGAGAGACAGACAGATATGGGGAGAGGAGACAGACAGACATGGGAAGGGAGAGGAAAGAGACATAAATGGGAAGGGAGAAGAGAGAGACATAAATGGGATAGTAGAGGAGAGACAGACAGACATGGGATGGGAGAGGAGAGGCAGAGAGATGGGAAATGAGAGGAGAGACAGCCGGACATGGGAAAGAAGAGGATACATAGACGGACATGGAAGGGAAGAGGAGAGAAACGGATATGGAAGGAAGAGAGACAGATGGACACGGGGAGTGAGAGGAGTGTGACAGACATGGGAGAGAGGATAAGACAGACGGACATGGGAGAGAGGAAAAGACAGACTGACATGGGAGAGAGGAAAAGACAGACGGACATGTGCCCCTCCCGAGATCAGACTCTGGATCCGCCCCTGGGTACAGGAGAGGAGACGTGGACTGGCACGGAGTCAATAACAGGGGTTTGCAAAAGAGGAAAAGGTGAACACAAGGCCACACCAGGAGGAGAGAGAATCCCTGCCACAGTGACCCGCTAAGTAGTGACAGGGGAAGGATCAGAGGGGTGGAGCGGGGGTAGCGGGAGAGCCAGGCCCACATCCTCAGCCCCAGAAGACCCACTACAGCTGCTCCCATACTCCCCCCCCCACCGGACCCCAAAGGCAAGCAGACAGCCCCCCATTGATGGCCCTGAGGCCTACTCACCACCCTGGACCACCGACCGGAGCTCCTCCGTCTGGAAGGCCTTGCCTCCGGAACTGTAGAGGTTGGTAGCAGGGCTGCACCGGACCTGGTGACAGCCCTGGATGTGGAGGGAATGCTGGGATCCGATCCCCCCAGGAGGTGCACTGCCTTCGCTCCCTGCTCCCCCCAGCCACCGGGGAAGAACACCTGGACCCCAAAGGAGGCCCGCCGCTGGAGACAACGGGCCATGCGGGCACCGCTAGTACGCCTGGCTCCACTCCTGCTTCGGTAGCGTGTGACCTATCCTAGACCAGCTAGGATCAGGACCCCGAGAATCTGGCGCAGGCGTACCACATGACCCACGGCTACTAACATCCCTGTTTTGCACAGTAGGCGTGCCTCACTACCCAGGGACGAGCCCATGGGGAGCCCGTGCAGATAGCTCCCACAGCTACTGCCCAACCGGGTTGGCCATACCCCAGATGACCAACCCCCTGCACTAGCGCCAAACCTCGGGGACCACCGCCATTACTTCCTTCTTCGTCACCTAGGGATGGGAGGGAGGGAACTTGTCATTTTTTCTTTAAACACGAAATCATTCCTGCAAATTCTGCAATATATAGCCTAAGGCCATCCCCTTTTCCACTCATTGCCACCCCCCTGCCGTGCCCTCATCCCTCATTGGGCCCTTGGCTTAACTGATAGGGCAAAAAATAACAGGAAACCTTTGTCATGATGGCCTTACATATATTGCATTATTACAGGCCAAACTTATCTTATTGGAGAACCAACTATTTAGATAAGTATTGTGTTTCTCAATTCACTTTTGCGCAACACTTATATAACTACACTGTATCTGTTTCACATTTTAAGAGTTTAATGAAGCAAATTTGTTGGGTTCTTAACCAGAGTGATTTGAAAGTTGTATATCCTTTGCGACAATGGCTGTTTTAATACTTTTGCGGTGTTTGTCCTTAGCTATAATTTCCCTCTCTCTCATTTGTTTTTGAGGGATAGGGCGAAGGTGTGGTTATGGGTGGGGCATAACTGGGCAATTTAGAGTTAACTTAAGGCTAATAGTGAGCAATTATGTAATTTCGGAATTTTAGCATAAAGATAGTATGTTATTTACACAAACTAAAATATTATATATAGACATATTTACTGCAGTTTAAACACACTGTATAATGTGTTTTATTGTTTTGGACCTCTGTGATACTCTCAAAACACATAAAATATTGTGAGTTCCGTAGAAAGAGGCACAACGGGATTTGGTTAAAATAGGGACTGACCCTTCCAAGGCTATAAAGTACATCTCTGTCATTGTGGGTTAGTTTTACTTTTTTTTGTAAACTCATCCATGCTTTGTCTAGATTTAGTGGAGAAGAGAATACATAAGTATAAAAATGATATTCGTCTCCATCATATTGTTAGGTTATACCATTTATTGAATGAGTGAACAAATGTAGGCGGACATTATCATGAGATAATGAATTGTGGTGACAAAAGCTTGGTGAAATTTAGACCAAAATAGCAATTCAAACAATTCACTGTTTAGGGGGGAAAACCAATAGCAATGTTCATCAGTACATTTGAAATCATAATTTTTTTTCTTACTACGCATACGGGATATTTAATGTACTTATTTTGTGTACTTAAATCACCTGCCTCCTTACTACTTTTGTTTGTGGTTGAACTTTACTGACATCTGCTGTTCCTCACTTGGTATAGATTGAATGCAGAACGATAAATATTAGACTTGACTAGCTGAAGTCGTCTATGGGGAGGACCCAGGCAAAAATTCTGTCAGCTAAATGCCGCAGGCTGATTTTTGTGCTGATTAGAGAGAGATCACTTCAGTGATCACGGAGTAGCCCAAATTTAAGGGCTACTCTGATCACCAAAGTGATCTGATAGGTGTCACAAACAGGGTACAGGTGACAAGGGATTCTAAGCACCCGGATTCAGGCATTACAGTACAGGATATAGAGACACAAAGCCTGGAGCAGGGTAACTGCACCCCCCCCGGAAGCTTGAGGCCCCAGGTTGGGCCAGCCTCATTCCTGGGCCCCATGGTTGCAGTAGCTGTATCCAGTATAGCTATGGCTTTGACTGAAAATACCACACAGACATCATGGAGCAGACACGGAACATGACACCTCTGACAACCTAAGGCAGAACAGAACTGAACATACATAGTACAAGGCCAAGGAAGGACTGGAGAAGGACAGAAACAAACATTAGCAGGGCAGGGCAGAAACCAAACTGAGAATAAATATTGCAGGACACAGGCCTAAAGACAAAAACATAAATGCAATGCAGAGATAGACAAGGCACAGACAAAGAGCATGGCAATAGAACTTAAAGATATACACAGGCACATATATAAACATAGAACCTACAAATAACAGGGCTCAAACAACCTAACAATGAACCAGACCTGAATATAGGAACTAGCCTAATATTCAGATAATAATGGGGAGGGTTTGGTTCACCTAATGACCATTAGATGTAAGCTTGACAACCAGCATCAAGGTACCTTAACTTAGAACTAATAATAAAACTAATAGCTGAATCTATAAGACTAACACTACACAGGAATTACCTGCAGCAGGATTGTACAGACTGGGAGCTTGAAGCAAATTGATACAGAGCACAAACAGGTGGGGACAATTATACAAGAGCAGAGAAACAAAACAGAAGACTACACAAATACCCGAAATGGAACAGAACAGAAGAACAAAGAAAGACAAAAGCATGGAAAGGAATTAGGAAAGACTCCTAACAGGGCTCTAGACATGACAACCCCTTTTACAAGGCGTTGGTTTGCCCCTTTTACAGGAGTCAGGGCAGCCCCTTTTTTTAAAGGAGTCAGGGCAGAGCCTTTTATAGAACTCAACATTTAGAAGCGAGGAAAGCAAAAGAGGATACAGGAATGACTGGATACAGCCTGCACACGGGATGATTCGCAACAATAGGGTGGACGAATGAAATGAATTGATGAATGAACAAATGATTTTTGTTTACTATGCATTCGTACTTCCATTCAGTTTCACATTTCGGATGAATGGGTGAAAAAGCTGTTTTCGTCTGAAAAACTCAGTCATCCAAAAACGAATGCCAGGCATGATAAATATGTCTCTGAGTGATAGCAGACATTTCTTTGATCAATTGTAAATGAAAGAAAAAACACTCTAAATACTAAATACAGCAGACATGAATATTTAGAGCTTGTCGATCCATTGAGAAATCATTGCTATTTAGAGTCAAGATTTTTTCTCCTTATGCAGTACATTTGAATTCTCTTAATTAATGTTTACCTTATTTTTGGATCACCATCAGGACCAATGAGAGAGAGTGGTGCTAGTCACTAAAAGGTTACAGTTTAAAGATAAACCTTTCTTCTCACAAGTTTAGCTATACATTGGACAGAGACAAACCTGGTAAATGTTCTAGGAGGGGGAATCTCACTAGGTTTGTCCCTGCACAATGTATAGCTCCCCTCATCTCACCTGCAATTCACCGTTTAGTAAATAGACCCCAAAGGGTTGAACTTGATGGACATAAGTATTTTTCAACCCAAATAACCATGTTACTATTTATTTTATAGACACAAGATTCAAAGAAATCTGAAGACAAGCAATTTTAAAAAAAATAAACGAATCTATGCCGAGCAGGGCCACGATCAGAAATTTTGGGCCACCTTACAGAACAAATTATATGGGCCCCTCCAATAAATATACCACTCCTGACATTTACGGGGGCACAGCAATTTCTCCTTGTTCGTTGGGTGTGGGGGCAGCTGCAGGGGTAAAGAAAAGACTGTCCTGCTCAGCGCATAACCTTCCACACAGTGCACCAGCTGGAAGAGAGGTCTTCATGTCAGTACCCTCGACCACCAGGTGGCATGTCTCCTGATGGGATAGTGGTGCTAGTTACTTGACCGGAACCACATAATGAAAATGTGCTTGAAAAAAAAAGCGACCCAGCAAACTCTTACTTTTTGGAAACAAGAAAAGGCCTGAAAATAAGGCGACCCTACTGGGGCTATTCACTAAAAGGTGAGTTGCAGGTGAGTTTTATTTAGATGGATTTCATCTCACCAATATAGCTAGTTATTATGCAGGGACAAACCTGGTGAGATTTCTAAGCAGGGGAAGCTCCCTGCACAATGTATAGCTATATTGGCTACCATCAGAAATTGTAGGGACACTTACAGACCAAATGATCTTGGCAACTACGTCCCCCCCAATCCATTTTTCATTTCATTATTGCCCCCCACAACCCTTGCCATTGTACCACCTTGCACACTCCAGCTAGCATCCACAAGAAATGCCGTGGCACACACAGGATTTGATACAGCACATACTCCATTAACCACATTGCCCACCCAGGACATGCCCCATCACCCACCTTGCGCACCCACTACTTACCCCAGCGCCCCAGGACATGCCCCATCCCCCACATCTCACACCCAGGACATGCCCCATCAACCCACCTTGCACACCCAGGACATGCCCGAGCACCCACAATGCAGACTCAGGACATGCCCCAGCACCTACATTGCACACCCAGAACTGTCAGTTACCCCAGAACCCCCACTTACCCTAGAATGCCAGGACATGCATCATCCCTAACATTGCAGACCTCACCTAACCCAGCCAGCACCCACAACTGCCTTGTGTCTATGCATTGTGGGTATGTTGTCTGTGCACCACCTAGGCACAAAGACCAATCTGCCTCTCTATCTCCCCTTGTGGTCTGACATCAGGTAAGCACGAGAGGCAGTATGGGAGGCAGTGCACAGACACCATGCTGCATGCTCGCTGCACAGAGATCTTTTGATCTCCCCAGTCAGTGCCTCTGCCAGCAAGTTTTATTAAGGGAGCCCGGAACAGGCCTCCCAGGACCTATGACAGGGGTCTTGACAGGTGTATTGTCTGTCACCCCATGATGGCGGCCCTGCTTCTATGAACAACATTAGGCATGTTTGTTCTTTATTTTCCCTGCACATAGGCTCCTCTCTTTGTGAGCCTGTTACTGGATCAACAAAGCGTACTGAAAATACACAGAGGGGGCTATGAGGCTATTCACTGAACATTGTGCAGGGACAAACATGGCTAGTTTCCACCATTAATCAAACTCACCATGCTTGTCCATGAACAATGTGTAACCAAACTGGAGATATGAAATGGTCATCTCACCTCATTTCACCTGTAACTCACCAATAGTGAATAGCCCCAAAAGACATTATGTCTGGATTACGAATACCCTTGAAACCAGGAGATATCAGTGCCTCCCCCAGACTGGTAATCACTGATCTAAAAGTATTATGTGTGACAGAATAGTCTTTACCCTTTTGTCTGTCTCTGACATGCATGCTTTACAGGTGAGATAGCTCATGTATAAAAATCTGCTCAAACCACAGGATTGCAGGTTCAATTCCTGGCAGGGATATCCTTCTGAGGGGAAAAAATCAAGTACAATTAAATTGAAACCTAGACATTAGTAAAATCCCTGGGTATCTGGCAAAAGTAACATTCCCAGGACATACTTGAAAACCAGAGAATAACTGAAGGTACTGGTTATTATTAATTTTGGCTCTTTAGAGTGAGGTAGCTGCCAACATCCAGTTCTAGTATGTGAAAACAACCTGTTACTTCTTATTTGCATGCTTGGTTTTCCCACTGTACTGCACTGCAAAACATAATACAAATAATGATAATAATTCACATCCTCACAGAAGAACAAATACATCCACAAGGCTTTTAATGCGAAATGCATTGGTTTCTGTGCAGTAGCTGGCTTACAGCCACTTTAGAGGCACATCCTGAAGTTCAGTGCCCTTGAGGGGATCAATGTTTTCTCTTCCACATTCTCTTTACTCTGTTTGTGTTACTATGACCAGGCCCATTATGTCTGGTACCAACGACTAGTGCTTGACAGGCATATAATATGCCATTCCAAGTCAATCCACATACTGGAGTCTGTATTTCCTCTTATAGCTGTGGACAAATTTAGCCTCGGATTGGGTTACACTACAGGACAGACGGCAGGGATAACAAGTGAACAGGTCTCTTATCCGTGCAAAATCTTCTGAGGTTAAGATGCCAGGTAAGCTGTAAAGTGGTCTTTCCTTGCGGTGCATAGATTAGAAGGGTGGCATTGACACAATAAAGTCAGTTAGAAGATATTGTTAACCTTCCTAGTAGCAGCAAACATCAGCATGGATCACAAGTGTCAATTCTTGCACCAGTCCCTACAAATAGTTTCTGCAAAGTCTGCTGACAGTGCAAGAGAAGAGTAACTGCTAACAGGACAGCCTGTACAGTATTTATTAGCAGCCTTGGTCACACTTAGTAATGGAATAACTATGTTAATAGTAATAAGCTGAAGTTCCACGGTGAAGTTCAAGTTATTGTTCTGGTGATCTAGGATGTGTGGCAAACCTGGCTAAGAATTTGAGGCTCCAGGGGAAAAGTTCAAGATGGAATACAACATGATATCACATTAAATTGAAATGTGATTTTAATAAAGACGTGTCTTATATAATAACTGCTCTAGGCAGTTACCACCCTGAACTTACTTGTCAATGTTCTCCAGGATGTTCTCCTATGCAGCATTGTATTTTAGGGACACCATACCAGGTAACATCTAATTCTGTTAATTGGTAGCTGATAATCTGGGATGGGCAGAAGATCCAGTGGCACAGATCTCTCTCTCTCTCTCTCGTGGCTTTACTATGGTAGAAGCTGACAGCAAGAGTACAATAAAGGAGGTTGCTGAATCAAGTGGAACCGAATAAAAAATAGTGTAATACAGTAATAAAAATTTAAATAAGTGCCCAACTTTGGTGAATACACTCAAACATATGTTGATTCTTGGTTTTAATACATCTACAATACAATGGAAATACACACATGGGGAGGACCATAAGATGGAAACAATAAATCCCCCACTGAGGATGACTTACAGGATGGATGATGCAATACAGAAAAAAAAACTGGAGTACACAGGGTCCGGCACACCAAATGTCTGGGCGGAGCAGACAGTACCAAATGTCACAATAGTCTCTATGCATTTTGGATGGATCTTCAGTCTGGGTTTCATCAGGAGAAGAATTCTGTTGTTTATTTCTATGATGCCGTGACTGAGGATCTTCCTCTGTGTTTTCATTGTGACCTTTGTTACTATGACATGTACAGTGCGGGTTCTTGCGGTCCCAGTATACTCAAGTTGTCCATTTTTTCCCCTGTATTATATCATCCATCCTGTTACATCCTCAGCGGGAGATCCATTGCTTCCACCTTATGGCCCTGCCCATTTCTATTTTAGTGCCTTCTACCAAGAATCAAAGCTATTATCCAGATGCCTTTTTCTACGTATGTTTGTGAATGTATATTGACCTAATTTGTGCACTTATTGCAATTTGTATTTTGATTCTGTGTCCTCCTGATACCCCCACAGGCCCCAGCACCCACACTGGACACCCAGGACAGGCTCCAGCAACCACATTGGACACCCAGGACAGGCCCCAGCACCCTCATTGCACTACCAGGACAGGCCCCAGCACCCTCATTGCACTACCAGGACATGCCCCAGGACCCTTATTGCACTCCCAGGACAGGCCCCAGCACCCTCATTGCACTACCAGGACATGCCCCAGCATCTACATTGAACTCCCAGGACATGCCTCAGCATCCACATTGCACTACCAGGACATGCCTCAGCATCGACATTGCACTACCAGGACATGCCCCAGCACCTACATTGAACTCCCAGGACATGCCTCAGCATCCACATTGCACTACCAGGACATGCCTCAGCATCCACATTGCACTACCAGGACATGCCTCAGCATCCACATTGCACTACCAGGACATGCCCCAGCACACACATTGCATTCCCAAGACATGCCCCAGCACCCGCGTTGTACTCCCAGGACATGCCCCAGCACCCACATTGCACTGCCAGGACATGCCCCAGCACCCACATTGCACTCCCCTGACATGCACCAGCACCCGCGTTGGATGTTGTCTGTGTACCCAGGTAGCACAGATACATCTCGCTGCCTGCTCACTGCAGAGAGGTTTGTTAGGTCGAGGTCATTTAATCTACCCAGCTGATTTTTTTTCTTTTTTTCATGTAGGGGCCTGTATCTGCTGCTCCCTACATTAAAGGGACTGTGTCACCCAAACATTGGTTTACTGTAAATGTAGATTATTCAAAATGACAGAAAATTATCTATATATTGAAGTAACAAAACTACAAGTAAATGCCTAAAATAGGAGAAAATGTGTTTTAAATAGATCTGTGGGTAGAGGTAAATCTCTTGAAATTACTTATCACACAAACTGAGATACTCTTACAATTTATAAACCAATTTGGACCCTATTTATGAAGCACCTGTGATGGGAAGGTTGCTCTACCCAGAATCCCAGTAAGGGCCTCAAGTATCAAAGCAATAAATAGAATGGGAGGCAAAATAAAACCCCTAAACCAAGACACATAATAATTTATATTCAGTGGTGCAGCAGAAAGCAGGGTCGATCTTAAAACTATAGTTTCTCAAAACGAAATGAAACAGCTGTCTTAGATGTAGATTTGGTCACATTAAATGACCATATCAGGTTTAGCCTGTCTTTTTTATTGCTTTGAATATTTGCGGACAATCCTGGGCTTCTGGGTTGAGAACCCTGATTAATTAATTGGATTGTGTCTGTGCGTATATCCATCATACAGACTGCCGGGCCGTACTTTGCATGCTCTTTCTGCAGCATGTGGAACAAATATGTGTCCCTGGAAACATGGCCGATGTTGGCAACTATGAAATACGGTCCAAATTGGTTTATAAATTGTAAGAATGTCCCACTTTGTGTGAAACGGAAGGCAGTTTGTTCCCTTATAAGTAATGTATTTCAAGAAATTTAACTCAGTTTAATATGTTAAAAATATTTAGTGTTAGTACCCTCCAAAATTGGAGTACTTTGACGAATTTAGCCCCAGGCCTCCTATATTCTAAATGTGCCAGGGGATGGACAAAAGGGCCCACGGACCCCACTTAAATTGAGCAACTTGAGTGCCCCTGCCCCCCAATTACCATACATATTAAACAACCTCCATTATTTTACAGGGTGCGGAATAAAATCCTCACGCCAACTTCCCCAAACCAAATATGGCCGAAATCACTGTAAATACCATACTGAGTAGCTAATTTGTGTATTTCTCTGCAATTTTGCTACAAACCCCCGATCTGGACCTATTTTGGAACATACAGTGGATATAAAAAGTCTACACACCCCTGTTAAAATGTCAGGTTTCTGTGCTGTAAAAAAATGAGACAAAGATAAATCATTTCAGAACTTTTTCCACCTTTAATGTGACCTATAAACTGTACAACTCAATTGAAAAACAAACTGAAATCTTTTAGATAGAGAATGAAATAATGTGGTTGCATAAGTGTGCACACCCTTAAACTAATACTTTGTTGAAGCACCTTTTGATTTTATTACAGCACTCAGTCTTTTTGGGTATGAGTCTATCAGCATGGCACATTTTGACTTGGCAAGATTTGCCCACTCTTCTTTGCAAAAACACTCTAAATCTGTCAGATTGCGAGGGCATCTCCTGTGCACAGCCCTCTTCAGATCACCCCACAGATTTTCAATCGGATTCAGGTCTGGGCTCTGGCTGGGCCATTCCAAAACTTTAATCTTCTTCTGGTGAAGTCATTCCTTTGTTGATTTGGATGTATGCTTTGGTTCGTTATCATGCTGAAAGATGAAGTTCCTCTTCATGTTCAGCTTTCTAGCAGAAACCGGAAGGTTTTGTGCCAATATTGACTGGTATTTGGAACTGTTCATAATTCCCTCTATCTTAACTAAGGCCCCAGTTCCAGCTGAAGAAAAACAGCCCCAAAGCATGATGTTGCCACCACCATGCTTCACTGTGGGTATGGTGTTCTTTTGGTGATGTGCAGTGTTGTTTTTACGCCAAACATATCTTTTGGAATTATGGCCAAAAAGTTCAACCTTGGTTTCATCAGACCATAACACCTTTTCCCACATGCTTTTGGGAGACTTTTGGGAGAAATTTTTTTCTTCCATCTACCTAAAAGATTTCAGTTTGTTTTTCAATTGAGTTGTAAAGTTTATAGGTCACATTAAAGGTGGAAAAAGTTCTGAAATGATTTATCTTTGTCTCATTTTTTTACAGCACAGAAACCTGACATTTTGACAGGGGCGTGTAGACTTTTTATATCCACTGTAGGTATAAATAAAGTGACAGGCGCTATATAAGTGACAAATATATAAAAAAAAGTTTAAAAAAAATATGTGCAGCAACACTAGTGCAAATCCCCCAAAGGGCACAAAAAAAGATAGTGAGAAAATAGAAGTATTGCGCACTTTCTCACTATTTGGAACATATTGGGTATATTGAGTAGACCCTCATATATGTTTACTATTACTGGATTTTTGGGCCCTTTTTAAAACCTAGAACAGAGCTGTACAGCTTCTACAGTCACAGATGAGTTCCTTTCACTGGCAGGAGGATATTCCACAGGTAATTAATGCTTCCCTATTTTTAAACGAGAATGCTTCCCTATATTTAAACCAACACTGTACACTAATAAAACAAATGTGTGCATATAATCTGACCAAGTTACAACAAATAATAATTGAATAAATGAATATTGAGTATTTCAGTTTCATCATCTGTTTGTGAGTTTCTAGGTTACCAGACCCAATACTTTATAAAATGTAGGCACTGGATGCAATCTGCTGAGACTCCGTTACCTGGGATGGCCCTAGTAAAGGAATGTTTTGCCTCATTTAAAAAAAAGTGCCAGTCTACCAGTAAAATACCAGCTGGGTGGTAACTCTGTTACCTAGAGGGGATGCAAATACAGGCTAGTGTTCAGGCAAGAAGAGCAACTTTGTAGGATAATTTATACCCAGAGACCCATAGCATCAATTCTAGAGAGCCCCTAAGGCCGCAGCGATGAAGTATTTTTTTTTTTTCTGAAGAGGGCTGCAAGTTCATGAAAAAACGTTTATGTTTTGAGTCTCAATTAATTTATTTTTACATACAGTATTAATGAAGAATTGCTATTCATTGAAAAATATGTGGTCATTTTAGCACTAGTACAAAAGCAGTCCAAAAAAAGAGTTTAAATCAACCTCATTCAAACAAAATTGCATTAATTATAATCATTAATGTGCCTAGTGAGAATATATGCCGTCAAGTGAGCCACACCTTATTGTCAGATGTGCTGCATGCAGGGCTGGTGCTACCAATAAGGCAGCTGCCACTTAATTGCGCTGCTGGTGGGGGGGAAAACGTAACAGTCACCGCCCCCCTCATGTTGTGCTGTGTACAGGCTCTGGCCCCCAAGTACTATATTAATTTTTAATTTTTTTTTAGTTTCTGAGCGTAGGGCATTAGAGCATGGCGCAAATGAGCCAAATGACAATTTTTTGGGGGGGCCATGGTTTTTATTTATTCTTTATGGGGCCAGTGGAAGTAATGTGATAATCCTCCAGGAATCCAAATTGTATTTGGGGTTGATTGCCGCATATTGTGTAGGCGACATTCTATGTATAGCAAAACTGTTCTGATCTGAATATTTCCAAGACTTTGGTTTCTGAATAGCCAGAATAGACTAAAATCGGGCCGAAATTGTGGCATATTGTGTAGCCGAATTTCAGGGATCCATTTTATTAGGCTATTATGCCTGATGTAAATCCAGTCTGTAGAACCTTACATTTAAAGAGTGGTTGAAGCCTAAAAATAAAATTTTGGCATATAAAAGAATTCCCCTAACGCTCGCCTTTTTATCCTGGTCTAATGTCCTGATTATTTTATTGGGTTAGGGGGTTATTATTTATTATGGTTCCAGGGGACCTTGGACAGTTACTATACAGTGGATAGGGAGTTTCATTCTAACCCCTCCCATCACTTCGGTACTGTATATTAACAGTCCAGGGACTCTGGGCAAGTCCCTGGCCATTTGGCAGACTCCCAGCCCTGTTAATAGTAGATGAGGCAGGGCTACCTGCTATTATTAGGATTGTGCCGGGAGCATATACATCAAAGTTTTGTAGAGAATATCACATAGTAAATGTTACAGAGAACTAACACAATTATGAACATCTCAAATTATAAACTACCTCTTGCAACATATGTTCCACAATGTATCTGGATTTTAACCTGAGATGGGTTTGACCCCTCCACTTAAACAAAATAAGTGACCTGTAAATTTTAGCTGTGGTTCATAATGTTTAACATTTTCTCCTACTCTCCCCCAACAATTAAATTTAGCTGAAATATAATGTGAAGGGACCATGGAGCCCATATAAACTGCAGTGATGGGTCCTAACTCAAAAGTTAAATTATATATTTTATAAAATGTTAAGTCTCTCCAAACCACCTCTTGTCCAGTCTAATCAGTCCAGTCAATGCACAGTAGGGGTGGATGTTATGGGACTGACTAGGTGTGAATAGGAGTCCTGTTAAGAATGTACCTGCTACAATACCATTCTGTAGATTGGGATTTGTTTTTGATCTGTTGGACTGCTTCTGTCAGACAAGCAATACAGTGTGTGTGTGTGTGTGTGTGTGTGTGTGTATATACAAATCCAAACATTTTTTTATTGCTTTTCACTGAAGGGTGTCACATGAGATAGACATGGTGGGGGTAGGGAGGTCGACTTTACTTTGAATAGCGTGAGGTGGTTGAGTTAGATGATCAACTTTTACATTTAAATTTCACTTCCCAATACATCCTCCTTGTGCTGTTATTGAAATTTTAGTAAATAGTACCCATTATGGATGCACTGAAATACTTGGTCACTAAACTTGTTCATCTATTGTGGTCCGATTCAATTAGTATAGATTTCTCTAGATCAGTAATGTCTTCTGCAAGACTCTAATATGCAAGTATTTAAATTGACTATATGACTCTCTTTAGGCTGCAGTGCTCACCAGAATAACAGTTTGGATAAGAAATGTCGTGGCTGGTACTTGGCACTGATGGCACCCAATGAAAAAGGAACAAGCTATGCTTGGCTTGACCCTTCCAGACTGTATTGCCATAAACAGGTATGAAGTTCAACATTTCACAGACATCAGACCTGATACGTACATTCCAAGGCAGTGGTGGACGAACAGGGGTGTGGGGTTGTCGGTCCGCCCCTGGTGCCACTCATTAGAGGGGTGTCATTGGCTGGGGTGCTTGGGCCGATCCTGGGTGGGCGCATGTGGCGCACGTCAGCGCCCAAAATGAAGGACATTATTTTTTATTTTATTTTTTTTACTTTCATGTCTGGCTTCAGCTCCTGAGTTTTACTTAAAGGCGAAAAATAATCTCTATCATCTCAGATGCCAACGTAAAGAACGTACATCGGTACAGCCTGCTCAGGGAGGGAATTTTGCGCCAATCCCCCATCTGCACCCAGGGAAGACCTTTTTTCATCTCCTCCACCTCCTCATGGGGGAATGGGAAGTCCAGGAATGCATTGCAAGTCTGGGGGCCAAATTTGTGGTTGTTTTTTACATTTTAAATTTGGGGTGGTGGGGGGTGCCAAATACAGGATCCATTGGGTGCCAAATACAGCATCCGTTCTGGGTGCCACATGCTCTAGGCATGCCCCTTTCCAGGGGCATATCCTGCCCCTGAGTGACAGGTGTGCGCCGGACTGGAAGCACACATGCACGAAATACATGCAAAGGGCCGACAGCAGCAGCGAACTCGGCATTAGTGTCACTCACACTGTTGACAATTTGCCCAGCACAAAAAAGTATACTGACTGGAATTTCCTGGTGTCTAGTGACTGGCTGCTTGATGTCTACGTGCTATCCAGGTTCAGACATCCTTTTAGGCTGCCTTCACTGTCTCAGGATGTCGTATGTCTCAGGAGTCCTAAATCTAAATCCATGGGCTACACGTTTTTGATTTTTTTTCACTACATGAATGTGCCTGTAGACATGCTAAAATAGGTCTTGGCGTCAATACACTTGAGAAATTTAAAGCTGTTCATTAAATGCCACAGTTTGCAATAGAAATAACTTTAGTTAAAAAAAAAAAACCTACTAGAAGTGATAAGTGAATAGTGCCCAGTGAAAACTGTAGTTTGAGATAAGTGTAGGGTGGTCACATGTCCCGGTGTTCTGACAAAAAACTTGATCAAATTCTACTGCACAGGCGCAGTAGAATTTGCTCATTGCGTACCACAGCGCATGCGCACACAGTAACGGCTGTCAATCAGCCTTAACTTTGGCAGAAGTGCGCCTGCGCAAGGGACACACACCACCTTCCCACCCCTTCCGGATCAGCTGCGGTGACAGGTAAGTATAAGCGTATTACTGATTATTGTCATTTACTAGCGCAGCAAGCAATTGGTAAAACATATCAGTTACATGCTACGCTAGTAAGTGTAAGACACACACGGGGGACAGAGGCAGGGCCATCTTTAATAGTGATTGGACCCTGAGCAAGCATTTGCTTGGGCCCCCTGGACCCTGCCCCCTCCCCTGCATGCAATCTCGCCATCCATCGCAATGTTACCCCCCACACACATATGCCATAATTGTTGTGCCATTCAGATGCCAGTAATATTGTGCCTTTCAGATGCCAGTAATATTGTGCCATTCAGATGCCAGTAATATTGTGCCATTCAGAGCGCAGTATTATTATGCCAGTCAGAGCCCAGTAATATTGTGCCATTCAGAGCCCAGTAATATTGTACCATTCAGAGCCCAGTAATATTGTGCCAGTCAGATGCCTGTAATATTGTGCCAGTCAGAGCCCAGTAATATTGTGCCAGTCAGAGGCCAGGAATATTGTGCTAGTCAGAGCCCAGGAATATTGTGCCAGTCAGATACCAGGAATGTTGTGAAATTCAGACCCCAGTAATATTGGGCCAGTCAGATGCCTGCAATCTTGGGCCAGTCAGAGCCCAGTAATAATGTGCCAGTCAGATGCCTGCAATATTGTGCCAGTCAGATGCCTGCAATATTGGGCCAGTCAGAGCCCAGTAATATTGTGCCAGTCAGATGCCTGCAATATTATGCCATTCAGAGCCCAGTAATAATGTGCCAGTCAGATGCCTGCAATATTGGGCCAGTCAGAGCCCAGTAATATTGGGCCAGTCAGAGCCCAGTAATATTGGGCCACTCAGAGCCCAGTAATAGTGTGCCAGTCAGAGCCCAGGAATATTGTGCCAGTCAGAGCCCAGTAATATTGTGCCAGTCAGAGCCCAGGAATATTGTGCCAGTCAGAGCCCAGGAATATTGTGCCAGTCAGAGCCCAGGAATATTGTGCCAGTCAGATGCCTGTAATATTGTGCCAGTCAGATACCAGGAATATTGTGCAAGTCAGAGCCCAGTAATATTGTGCCATTCAGATACCTGTAATATTGTGCCAGTCAGATACCTGTAATATTGTGCCAGTCAGATACCAGTAATATTGGGCCTGTCAGAGCCCAGGAATATTGTGCCAGTCAGATGCCTGTAATATTACGCCAGTCAGATGCCTGTAATAGTGTGCCAGCCAGAGGCCAGGAATATTGTGCCAGTCAGATGCCTGTAATAGTGTGCCAGTCAGAGCCCAGGAATATTGTGCCAGTCAGAGCCCAGGAATATTGTGCCAGTCAGATGCCTGTAATATTGTGCCAGTCAGATACCAGTAATATTGTGCCATTCAGATACCTGTAATATTGTGCCAGTCAAATACCTGTAATATTGTGCCAGTCAGATACCAGTAATATTGTGCCTGTCAGAGCCCAGGAATATTGTGCCAGTCAGATGCCTGTAATATTATGCCAGTCAGATGCCTGTAATATTATGCCAGTCAGATACCAGTAATATTGTGCCTGTCAGAGCCCAGGAATATTGTGCCAGTCAGATGCCTGTAATATTATGCCAGTCAGATGCCTGTAATATTGTGCCAGTCAGAGCCCAGGAATATTGTGCCAGCCAGATGCCTGTAATATTGTGCCAGTCAGAGCCCAGGAATATTGTGCCAGTCAGATGCCTGTAATATTGTGCCAGTCAGATGCCTGTAATATTGTGCCAGTCAGAGCCCAGGAATATTGTGCCAGTCAGATGCCTGTAATATTGTGCCAGTCAGATACCAGGAATATTGTGCAAGTCAGAGCCCAGTAATATTGTGCCATTCAGATACCTGTAATATTGTGCCAGTCAGATACCGGTAATATTGTGCCAGTCAGATGCCTGTAATATTATGCCAGTCAGATGCCTGTAATATTATGCCAGTCAGATGCCTGTAATAGTGTGCCAGTCAGAGCCCAGGAATATTGTGCCAGCCAGATGCCTGTAATATTGTGCCAGTCAGAGCCCAGGAATATTGTGCCAGTCAGATGCCTGTAATATTGTGCCAGTCAGATGCCTGTAATATTGTGCCAGTCAGAGTCCAGGAATATTGTGCCAGTCAGATGCCTGTAATATTGTGCCAGTCAGAGCCCAGGAATATTGTGCCAGTCAGATGCCTGTAATATTATGCCAGTCAGATGCCTGTAATACTGTGCCAGTCAGATGCCTGTAATATTGTGCCAGTCAGATGCCTGTAATATTGTGCCAGTCAGATTCCTGTAATATTATGCCAGTCAGATGCCTGTAATAGTGTGCCAGTCAGAGCCCAGGAATATTGTGCCAGTCAGATGCCTGTAATATTGTGCCAGTCAGAGCCCAGGAATAGTGTGCCAGTCGAGATGCTTGTAATATAGTGCCAGTCAGATGCCCAGTAATATTGTGCCAGCCAGATGCCCAGTAATATTGTGCCAGCCAGATGCCCAGTAATATAGTGCCAGTCAGATGTCTGAAATATTATGCCAGTCAGATGCCTGTAATACTGTGCCAGACAGCCCCCTGCTTCCCCCCCCCCCTTCCCTAGTACTTACATGAACCTGCTCCGTGTCCCCCGCCGGATGTCTCCTCCGTGCAGTCTTCCCTCTTGCACGGAGGAGGGAAACAGTCACCGTATGTGACGCGACGTCACATCCGGCGTCAGTTTTTTTGGGGGGTTTTTTTCCGGCTGTCGCATCCATCGGATGCGGCTTGCCGGAAAAAAGCGTTCACAAGCGCAATGCGCTGTGAACGCGGCAAGCCGGGGTTGGGGGCCCACGGGACAGCTGCCTTGGGGCCCCCCGGGAGTAACTGGGCCCAGGGCAGCTGCCCCGTTTGCCCCGCGTTAAAGACGGCCCTGGACAGAGGGGGACACACGGGGGGGGAACTGGCTCTTCTTGATGGGAGTTGTGATCGTCACCTTAGGCTCCCGTGTGTCCCCCTCTGTCCCCCATGTAACTGATATAAGTTTTACCAATTGCTTGCTACGCTAGTAAATGACAATAATCAGTAATGCGCTTATACTTACCTGTCACCGCAGCTGATCCGGATGGCGTGAGTTGCTGTGTGTCCCTCGCGCAGGCGCACTTCTGCCAAAGTTATGGCTGATTGACAGCCGTAACTGTGTGCGCATGCGCTGTGGTGCCCAATGAGCAAATTCTACTGCGCTTGTGCAGTAGAATTTGCTCAAGGAATTTGATATAACACCAGATTTCTCTGAACAGTCCTGCAATGGCACATTATGTCCCAGGCAGCCTCAGTCTGGAACAAAGTATTGTCTCAGATAATTAGGAGAGACTGCTCAGAGTTCAGAAGCCTCTCTTGATTGGTTGAATGCAGCAACCTGAACCTGCTTCAAGTAAGAAACCCGGTGTGTGTGTGGGGGGGTGGTTGTCTCTGTGTGTAATGGATGGTAATTAAGTTAATTCTCTGAAACTGCTCAGTATTGGGACACCAGACCATTTACCAACATGGACTTTTGGTAAGAAATAATCAGGGCTGGTGTGGGGCTCAGGGCAGGGGGAATCAGAGCAGTGGTAACAGGAGGGGGGCATTGAGTCATGGTCTGCAAGGTACCAGCAGAGTTTTTCAGTGGAGGAGATCTCAGTGTTGGTACGGAAACTGTGCCAACATTACAACCAGTTGATCGGGGCGGCAGCAGAGCAGTTTACTAAGAGGAGGTGGAAAATGGATATGCAGGAGATTGTGAACACAGTTGGTAGGAAATGCCGGTCCTAGGAGGTAGTGAAGAAAAGTTTACGCATATAATACTTACACACCTTAGGCAGCATGTCATATCACGCCGAACTCACACTTGTACTTGGATAGCACATGTATTAGTTGTGCCTATAAATGTACAGTCACAGGGAATGGTGCATTTGGCTGCACATGTTAAAATGGCTGGAGAAGATGCAAGAGTGTGCGTCGAGAACTAGAGCTGGGCAGAGCATGTTAGCTGGGGAGGGGGAGGGCAAGCAGCACATTGCAACAATTAACATGTATAAGTGAATGCAGAAAGTATCTATGGGTGATGGGAGTTGCAGTACAAAGCTGCAGTGCATATCAATATCTGTGTAGTGGTAGTAGAATTGGACATATGTGGTAACACTTGTACATAAGTGTCTACACATGTATACACAGACCGGCCATAACATTATGACCACCTAATATTGTGTAGGTCCCCTTTCGATGCCAAACCAGCCATGTTAAGTCCTGCAAGTTGCAAGGTGGGGCCTCCATGGATCAGTCTTGTTTATCCAGCTCATCCCACAAATGCTTGATTGGATTGAGATCTGGGGAATTTTGGAGGCCAAGTCATGTTCGTCAACCACTCCTGAATCCTTTTTGCTTTGTGGCAGGAAATACCGTTTCCATGATAGGGTGTACATGGTCTGCAACAATGCTTAGGTCGGTAGTACATGTCAAAGTAACATCCACATGAATGGCAGGACCCACGGTTCCCCAGCAGAACATTGCCAAAGAATCACATAGCCTCCGCCGTCTTACCACCTGTCAGTGATCATAATGTTGTGGCTGATTGGTGAGTACATACAAAGAAGCAAGACTAATGTTGCACAGGACATTTCAGGTATTCTGACATCAAACATCAGGGAAGAAGAATCTCTCCAAGGCAGGCACCGCTACCAGAACCCCATGTGGTGGTCCTTCTGAGCCGACTGAATTACAGGTTAAGACAGACTTGCCTTGTCATAAGTAATGAACATCTATTGATACACTGTGTGTCAGTTGATATGTATGAACACTGTTCTCTCACTTTACTCCCAGCATCTGGCGCTGAGCCCCTTCCTCCCACAGCACCCTCTGCTGATGAACTGCACAGGACACATAACATCTGTCAGCTCCTCCTCGTACTTCCCCAGGTCATACAGCTCAGTTGGCCTTGGTGCCGGTTCATCCTTGAAAGAGGGAATTGTGAATGGAGATTCCAAGTTCTGGCAAAAAGAGCTAACTTGAAACATTCTCAAGATCATCAGCTCTTCAGAATGATAACTACTTGGCTACTTGGTCTTAACTTGGGAATTCAGTTCACCATTACATGCACCACTACCCAACTGTACAACATTGTATTGTTCTTTATCTCCAGTAGACCTAACTTCACCACCTCCCGCACTAGGTTCCTCCCACCAACTGCTGACTCCGTATGCAGTTGGCTACTTCTGGAATGTAATCAATGGATCTGCTGACATTCTTACAACGACGACATTTAAAGCCGCTGTCCATGGATGTTGAACCCAATATGGTGTTGAAAAGATCTACCAGCAACTGACCATAATGGTGAGCAACCAAGAATGGTTCCATGCCAAGTTGATGGAGACGCACAATGAGTTGTGTAGTCCATTTAGTGAGGTAGATGAGATTGATGTACCAATAGAATTGTAAGGCTAGAGCTGAAAAACGGAGGCCATATTTTGCAATACAAATTGGGCATGCACTGAGCTTACTACCATTGTCCCACTGCTCCGGCGGCAATTCCCCAACCTAACACCCCTCTATCAGCTCAGGTGGTTGGATGTCACTCTGATGACAGAGGGTGATGATGAGAAGACTAGGTGCTTACACAGTATATCCTCTTTCTTTTAATCAGATCCTGATCAGTAAATCATACTGTGGCATATTGATTATAGCCATGGAACCCTTGGTTGCTTACCATTCATGTCATCTGGTTGCACTCTTCTGCTTACAAACTTTGCACCCTCCTCGCTGCTCTGGACTTTTGGTTTATTTATATATTTATAGAAAAACATTATTTTTCTAATGAGATTATTTTGAAAATAAATATATTTATGATTTGAATTTATCTATTTGTGTCTGTTGTTGATGTTCAGGTAAAGCCACACCTCCCACAGTTACGGGTATGTATTTTGCTTTATGACACTTTTCTTTGCATAGGCATAGCTCCAAATACTAATGCTGGGTGTTTGTCTTTTGGGAAAAAGAATGTACATAGTCTTTGAAGTCTATGGTTTTGCATAACCGGACATAACAATCTTTTGTCCTTGGCAGATCTCAGTTAGGTAAATACAACCTCAGATGAACAACAGCACATGACATATTACATAGTATCATTTATTTAACACAAAGCCAAAATGGAGAAGCCATGTGTGAAAAACAAAGTGCACCATTCAATAGCTGTTAGAACCCCCACAATAATGAAGTAATCATTTTCTATATGACATTAATAGTCTCTCACATCATTGTGGAGACATTTTGGCTCACTCTTCTTTACACAATGCTTCAGTTCATTAAAGTGTGGTGGCTTTTGTTTATGCCAGCTCTCTTTTGGTCCCACCACAGCAATTCAATTGGGTTGATTGGGATCATTGTCCTGCTGCATGACCCAGTTTCCGCCAAGCTCTGAATGCCGGACACATGGCCTCACATTTGACTCCAGAATACTTTGCTATACAGAGGAATTCATGTCCTAGTCAATGACTGATAGGTTCCCAGGTACTGTGACTGCAAAATAAGCCCTATTCCTCACCCCTCCAACACTGTGCTTGGCGGATAGTATGAGGTGTGCTGATAAGCTGTGTTTGTTTGGTTTTTTTTTACCAAATGTGGAGCTGCGCATTATGGTCAAACATCTCCACTTTGGTCTTGTCTGTCCATAGGACATTGTTCCAGAAGTCTTGTGGTTTGTTCACTTTGTAAACCTAAGCCGTGCTGCCATCTTCTTTTTAGAGAGAAGATGCTTTCTCCTAGCAACCCATCCAAACAAATCATAATTGTTCAGTCTTTCTGTAATTATACTGTCATGAACTTTAACATTTAACATGCTAACTGAAGTCTGAGTCTTAAATGTAACTGGGGGGGGGGGGGGGGGGCATTCGGCGTGCATTGCACTGTCTGACCTTGGTGTGAATTTGCTTCGACGTCAAGTGCTTTCCACTTTTTAATCTTTCACATTGTAGAATTATGGACTTTAAATGGTTTGCAATGGGCTTATATCCCTTGCCAGTTTGATGGGCAGCAACAATTGCTTACCTATGATAGTTCCACTTTCCTTCTTGGCATTAAGTTGACCCGCACCTGAATGCTCAACACCATCAACCATGAATCAGCCTCTATGTGCTACTTAGCCTCTTGATTCCGATGGAATCACCCATGACCTCTCCATTTTACACTTGTAATATATTATGTATTTATGTTCATCTGAGACTGCATTTACCTAATCTGCCAAGGAACAGATTTATTATGTCCTGATGATCAGCCGTAACATTATGACCACTGACAGGTGTCAGCCCAGTGCAGGGCCGCCATCTGGGGGGGGAATACACCCGTCCAGGGCCTGGGGGCCCAAAGCAGCTACCCTGTGGGCCCCCGCTGCCCTGTGACAGTCTCACACGGAGACAGTCACGATCGGGCAGCAGCCAGCAGATGGACCCGGCTTTCTGTCACAGCTTCCGGAAATGAGGTCATGTCATATCCAGTGACTGTGTTTCCTGCATGCAGCGTGCGAGCAGGAAGAAACCCAGCGGAGGAGACTGCAGAGGACAAGCAGCGTCCAGGTAAGTACTGGGGAAGAGGGGAGCAGGGGGGATTGTGGGCTATTAATGGACAAATAATGAGTGGGCTATTAATGGACAAATAATGAGTGGGCTACTAATGGGACAAATTATCAGTGGGCTATTAATGGATAATGGGGGGGGGGGGGGGACAGAATTTTTTTCACTAAAGGGCCCTGAAATTTCTGATGGCGGCCCTGACCTGGCAGAGGCAGTGTGATGTGTTGGGCAATGTTCTGTTGGGAAACCTTGGGTCCTGCCATTAACGTGGATGTTACTTTGAGACATACCATCTACCTAAGCATTGTTGCAGACCATGTACACCCTTTCACTGAAACGGTATTTCTGATGTCATTGGCCTCTTTAAAGGGACTCTGTCACCAAAGAAACATTACAACTATGTTTTAACCCAAACATATACAAACATCAGTTCTGTCCATTCACAATGACATAATCATGAAAGCAACAATTAAAAAATGTAATACAAATATTACCCCCTTATCAGCCATTTTTTAAAGTGACGGAGTCTAGTCAGTAGCATACCAGCAACTAGCAAAAAAATATAAATAATTAAATAATGAAGAGCAGTATGATGTCTGTTGCGCTGCCCAGATCCTAGGTGTGCAATGTGGGTGCTGGCTGGGGCATGTCCTAGGTGTGCAATGTGGGTGCTGGCTGGGGCATGTCCCCGGTGTGCAATGTGGGTGCTGGCTGGGGCATGTCCTCGGTGTGCAATGTGGGTGCTGGCTGGGGCATGTCCTCGGTGTGCAATGTGGGTGCTGGCTTGGGCATGTTTTCGGTGTGCAATATGGGTGCTGGCTGAGGCATGTCTTCGGTGTGCAATGTGGGTGCTGGCTGGGGAATGTGCCGAAAGTAAGTCCTAGTATGCAATGTGCTGGGGCATTTCCTGGGGTGTAATGTGGGTGCTGGGGCATGTCCTGGGTGTGTAATGTGGGTGCTGGGGTATGTGAGGGAGCATGTCCTATGAATTCTGGTTGTGGTAAGTCCTGGGTGTCCAAGGTGGCGCTATGGCAAGGTATGTGGGGGTAACAACAAAAGGAGAAATGGAGTGGGGGAGGCAGGGGCCCACACAATTTGCTCTGTAAAAGGCCCCACAATTTCTGTTAGTGGACCTAATCGTGGAATATCTAGCAGGGATAATATTTCACAAACTGACTTATTGCAAAGATGGTATCCTAGCACTGAGCTCTTCAGAACGATAAAAAAAAATTCACTTCAATTTCAGACTTCAAATGTAAATGAAGTCTGTGTGGCCAGGTGCTTGATTTTATACATATAGTGTGTGTGTAATCTCATCTGCTCAAAAATAAAATGTAGTCACCTTAGCAGAGATTTTATCTCAAACTCCAAACTAGGACAAATTTGGCCACCCCTTAATGCCTTCATATTGACTTCATAAAATGTTATTCACTATGCATTTTTGCGAGTTCATGATGTGTGTGAAGGAATCTGAAATGAAGGGGACCAAGGGTAAATTTCATCCCATTAATATCAATAAAAGGGAAACAGTTTTCAGCCTTCATGGGCTAAATCCTGGGTGTGCGTGCAATATGAGTGCTGGCCACCAGGCATGTGCAATTGGGGGATGAGGCATGTCCTGGGTGTGCAATGTGGGTGATGGGGGGGCATATAAAATTACAGTATACAAAAACCTTGCAGCAAATACTAAATAGACACCACTTTATTATAGGCTCCCCTGTAAGCCACACTATATAAATACTATATAAAGTATAAGCACCTAATTATCCACTTGTCCAGGTCACTTGGAAAAATTAGATAGATAGAAGATCAGATGCCAGTACCCAGATTTGCACCATGTTGGATTCTTCTAACAATATAAACATTTTCTTTGCTCTTAAAAAGGAAAACCTCAACATTAGATAATTAAAGGGATGAATCAATAGAATCATTTGATGCATTTTAGACTCACAGCAGTCAGCTTATTCATTGGTGCAAAGTCTACAGGGAGTGCAGAATTATTAGGCAGATGAGTATTTTGACCACATCATCCTCTTTATGCATGTTGTCTTACTCCAAGCTGTATAGGCTCGAAAGCCTACTACCAATTAAGCATATTAGGTGATGTGCATCTCTGTAATGAGAAGGGGTGTGGTCTAATGACATCAACACCCTATATCAGGTGTGCATAATTATTAGGCAACTTCCTTTCCTTTGGCAAAATGGGTCAAAAGAAGGACTTGACAGGCTCAGAAAAGTCAAAAATAGTGAGATATCTTGCAGAGGGATGCAGCACTCTTAAAATTGCAAAGCTTCTGAAGCGTGATCATCGAACAATCAAGCGTTTCATTGAAAATAGTCAACAGGGTCGCAAGAAGCGTGTGGAAAAACCAAGGCGCAAAATAACTGCCCATGAACTGAGAAAAGTCAAGCGTGCAGCTGCCACGATGCCACTTGCCACCAGTTTGGCCATATTTCAGAGCTGCAACATCACTGGAGTGCCCAAAAGCACAAGGTGTGCAATACTCAGAGACATGGCCAAGGTAAGAAAGGCTGAAAGACGACCACTACTGAACAAGACACACAAGCTGAAACGTCAAGACTGGGCCAAGAAATATCTCAAGACTGATTTTTCTAAGGTTTTTTGATGGGCCAGATGGATGGGCCCGTGGCTGGATTGGTAAAGGGCAGAGAGCTCCAGTCCGACTCAGACGCCAGCAAGGTGGAGGTGGAGTACTGGTTTGGGCTGGTATCATCAAAGATGAGCTTGTGGGGCCTTTTCGGGTTGAGGATGGAGTCAAGCTCAACTCCCAGTCCTACTGCCAGTTCCTGGAAGACACCTTCTTCAAGCAGTGGTACAGGAAGAAGTCTGCATCCTTCAAGAAAAACATGATTTTCATGCAGGACAATGCTCCATCACACGCGTCCAAGTACTCCACAGCGTGGCTGGCAAGAAAGGGTATAAAAGAAGAAAATCTAATGACATGGCCTCCTTGTTCACCTGATCTGAACCCCATTGAGAACCTGTGGTCCATCATCAAATGTGAGATTTACAAGGAGGGAAAACAGTACACCTCTCTGAACAGTGTCTGGGAGGCTGTGGTTGCTGCTGCACGCAATGTTGATGGTGAACAGATCAAAACACTGACAGAATCCATGGATGGCAGGCTTTTGAGTTTCCTTGCAAAGAAAGGTGGCTATATTGGTCACTGATTTGTTTTTGTTTTGTTTTTGTTTTGTTTTTGAATGTCAGAAATGTATATTTGTGAATGTTGAGATGTTATATTGGTTTCACTGGTAAAAATAAATAATTGAAATGGGTATATATTTGTTTTTTGTTAAGTTGCCTAATAATTATGCACAGTAATAGTCACCTACACACACAGATATCCCCCTAAAATAGCTAAAACTAAAAACTACTTCCAAAAATATTCAGCTTTGATATTAATGAGTTTTTGGGTTCATTGAGAACATGGTTGTTGTTCAATAATAAAATTAATCCTCAAAAATACAACTTGCCTAATAATTCTGCACTCCCTGTATTTGTGACATTATAATAAAGCATTATAATGTCAGCTTGAATGTGTACAGTGTCTCTGTCCCAGTCCAGTGGTGCACTTTGGTACCAGTGGGCCTTTTCAGCGGTGATCTAATGCAATACATTTAGGACCTTTAGTTTTGCCATTAATGTGTAATGCGGGTCTATGCTTTTCAGGCTCTGCAGGACTGTATTGAAGACCTGCTCCAACCCTTTGTTAGTGACTCTATTGATCTGGTCGCAGGGATTGATGCCATGGGATTCATTCTGGGTAAATCTACTGATCATAGCATTGTTTATAATGGTTTTTTTTTTATTATTATTATTATTTTTAATGTGTCAAGATTTATAAAAGGATGGACAAACATTTGTAAGTAGAAATACCGTCACAATGCATTGATTTTTAATGTTTATAATGTGTTTTTAACAGGTGTTATGTTAGGCCACAAGCCTTAAAGGGACTTCTCAATATTGCTTAAACTGTGAATGCAAAAGAATATAAGATCATGAAAAATGATCTATACATTGTCACCAGAGTTGCAAGCAAATGCCTAAAATAGGAGAAAAATATGTTTTAAACATTTGTATCTCATGTCGGCATGCAAATGAACTTCAGTTCAAGGAGAAGTGCATCATTTGCAAATCAAGCCACAAGGTGATGTCACAAGCACGAGAAACCACAGATATATTTAAAACACATTTTCCTCTTCATTTATGCATTTGCTAACACAATGCATAGATCATTTTTATGTTGTTTTTGTTTGTTCTCTATTTATTCAAAATATAAGCAAAGTTGAGATTGGCAGTATGGTGTGCTTGCACCAAAAGTGTTAGAGTACTACCACTGTAAAAAAGAAGTACGAAAAATGTTAAACAATGACACAATCCAGAATAGGAACATACACATTTTATAACGGCAATATCAACCATTAATGTATTACAAAATAAGTGCAACTAGAACTTTTTTCATGATTTTGGGAGGCAAAGCCGCTGTCCCGCCAAGCTGAGCTCTACCTCTATCCCACTTCACACCTGAAGAAAAAAATGTAATTCTCCGCTGTTTGGGACACTGGCTACTGGACATGCCCAGCATTATGCTCATGTGTTGGGGTTAAGAGGTACGGAGACCTGCCCCAAACTGCAATTGGTAGTTGCAGGCACATGTACACTATGGGAAATACATACCTCATTATATGTCCCAATTCAGTTTTGCAATCTTGAAGCCATTATTTTTTAATTTTCTGATGTTCGGACACTGGAGAAGTTTTCTCATGAGTAGTGTTGAGCGAACCCGAACCACACTGTTCGGGTTCGTACCGAACATTACGGTTTTTGGACCCCGGACCCGAACACGGACATTTCACTGTATGTTCGGGTTGGAGTTCGGGGTTCGGCGATTACATTGTATGTAATGCTATGGGCTTTCTATAAACCGAAATAGAGTCCCTATTCTTATGAATGGGGACTCTATTTTGGTTTATAGAAAGCCAATAGCATAACATGTATTCCATAAACCGAAAGTCTATAAACCGAAAGACATTCGGTTTATAGACTTTCGGTTTATGGAATACATGTAATGCTATTGCTATTCTATAAACCGAAATAAAGTCCCCATTCATAAGAATAGGTCAATTGACCTATTCGTATGAAAGGGGACTCTATTTCGGTATATAGAAAGCCAATAGCATTACATGGCTATTGGCTTTCTATAAACCGAAATAGAGTCCCCATTAATACGAATAGGTCAGTTGACCTATTCGTAGGAATGGGGACACTCTTACCCAACTTAATTTTGCAGCCCTCTAGCTCTTTCCAGGACTTTTTTAGAGGCATTTTAGTGGCCAAAAGTTTGTGTCCCCATTGACTTCAATGGGGTTCGGGGTCAAGTTCGGAGTCAAGTTTGAGCACGAACCCAGACATTTTTTCGAAGTTCGGCTGAACCTGCCGACCCCGAACATCCAGGTGTCCGCTCAACTCTACTCATGAGCATCAGCACTGATACTCCCCCTCCAAAGCCACGCCCCCAGCATTCTGCATTCTCGGTGGGGAATATTGGGAGGTATGGAAATATTAAGGTGATGTGAGAATCTTTTTCTCTCTCTCTCACTTCTGTTTACTTGCACACAAACAGGTGCTGCCATTGCCTCCCACGTGGGTAAAGGTTTTTTGGCCATCAGGAAGGCCGGACATCTGTGTGTGGAGACAAAAAGTCAGCCATATGTAGATTACTCTGGGCGGGAGAAGATGATGGAGGTTCGTACTGATGTCATTAAGCCAGGTAAGAGAGGATGTAGGCTTAATTAATGTAAATCTGTGGTATATATCACTAACCGGATAGATTTTAGGGGTACATTTGAATTAACAGACTAATTACATGGTTATTGATTAGCATGAGAACTGATTATTGCTTTAAATTGTAGACTAATACCAGTGTTACATAGGGAGACACCCAAGTGAACCTATTTAGGAGGGATAGTCACTATATTTTCCTCAAATCCATCTGTCCCATTTTCCTTCTTTGGTGTCTATTTTCTAGGAACTCTGATTTTTAGCTGTTGCTCACAGGATTCCAAAGCAATAAAACTCAATATACTGTGTACTTAAAATACAATGGGATAGAGTCAATGGCTCACACTTTTTAAGTGTGTGTGTCTGTGTGTGTATATATTATGACAGGTGTCCAAGTTTGTTCTGCAGTGGGCCACTTCACCGTAAATCTATTTGTGGGTGGGCAGCATTCATGTTTCATTGAAAGTAAATGTATGTATATATGTATGTATATATACACATAAATCCGTGTGTGGATATATCTATATATATCTCACAGTAAGGTGCAGTGTGTGAGTGTATAACAGATCCCCAAGTAAGACAGCAGCAATAAAAAAGAAAAAAATCTCACATTAAATGCACACACATTCACATGTGCATACACAGACACACATACACAAATACACAGTCACACTTACATACACACACAGAGTCAAATTTACACACATTCACACTGTCACACTTACGCACACACTAACTGTGTCACACTTTCACACACACTATGTCACACTTTCACACACACTAACTGTGTCACACTTTCACACACACTAACTGTGTCACACATAGACATTGCTGCTTCTTTTTTTTTTTTTTAGGGAAAAAAACAACATGTTATTTGGTTTGTTCTCCCTCCCTGCTTGTTTGCCTTTATCTGCAGGGAGAGGGGGCTTGTTCCATCTGTGGGCTCCTATTCTTCAACTGAGCATCAGGATGTCACTGACAACCGGTGCTCCAATGGGGTCAGAATGTGAGGGGGAAAGCTCAGCCCCATGTGCTCTGACTCGGTTGAAGCACCGGGTGTCAGTGACACAACACTGACCTTCTAACTCATGCATTTAAAAGTCATTATTTATGTGCTTATATTGCTCCTGCTTCCTCTAGAGGCCTCCCTACCTTGCTTTGCTTTTATTCTTTCCCCTCTGTTTGGTGTCAGGTGGGCTTATTACTTTTTGCTCACACCAGGTTAAATAGCTTCAGTTTCTGGCAAACAGGGCTTTTGCATTGAAGTTGGATGCCTGACTTCTGAGAGCTGCTGCTTCTGTTCCCGATCCTCTGCTTAAAGCACATTTACATTGTGATCCTGAGACCCTCTGACTACAGCAAGATTTCTTCAGCTAAGTTGTTCCCTTAAAGCTACCCTTCTCATTTCTCACCCTCACTATGGTGTTCCTTACTGCTTAGCTACCCTTCTCATACCTCACCCCCTCTTGGGTGTTCCTGCTTAGCTACCCTTCTCATACCTCACCCCCTCTTGGGTGTTCCTGCTTAGCTACCAACCTCTGACCTCACCCTCTCTCGGGTGTTCCTGTTTAGTTACTTACCTCTGGCCTTAACCCTTACCTCTGGCCTTAACTCTTACCTCTGGCCTCTCTCCTTGTTTAACTCTCTCCACCCCTACCTTTGCTTTGTCTACAGTCCCTGCTATAGCTCGTTGTTCATTCTGCAGTTCCTACTCAAACCCTTTTCCTATTCTGCAGTTCTTTGCTAAATTCCCTTTTGTCTCTCCTTCAGTCTTTATTCCAATACCTAGCTCTTTGTTTCCCTAACTGTCTTCCCTCTGCAAAGTATTTAACATGCAACCAGACACCTCCTCTATCCCTGTGCTAAAACTCCTACCTGACCTGGTAAAGGCCCTGACAGGGAGTAACAGAGTTATGAGTGTGTATGTGAGTGGCAGTGTGTGAGTGTAAGCGTGAGTGGCAGTGTGTGAGTGTAAGCGTGAGTGGCAGAATTATGAGTGGCAGTGTGTGAGTGTAAGCGTGAGTGGCAGTGTGTGAGTGTAAGCGTGAGTGCCAGAATTATGAGAGGTAGTGTGTGAGTTTAAGCATGAGCAGCAGAGTTATATGTGTGAGTGTAAGCGTGAGTGTGAGTTATGAGAGTGTATGTGAGTGGCAGTGTGTGAGTGTAAGCGCCAGTGGCAGAGTTATGAGTGGCAGTGTGTGTGTGTGAGTGAGTGAAAGTGTTGAGTGAATCTCAGTGAGATTACTAGGCGAAAATGTGATTAATTACTGTGTGTGAGATTACACATGTGCCTGAGTGACTAGCATGATGTGCATGTGAGAGTTGCAGGTTTACACACAAGTGGCAGGATGTGTGTGTGGGAAAGGCCATCTGTGTGTATAAGGGTGTCTGGGTGTAAGGTTGTCTGGGTGTGTGTGTGAGTGTAAGGTTGTCTATGTAAGGGTATCTATGTGGGGGGGTGTAAGGGTGTGTGTGTGTGTGTGTGTGAAATCCCCTATATTATGGCTGTATGCCCGCCTAAGCATGTGAGATTATTTACTCCACTTCTAATAAATCTGTCACGGACTCCAGCCCCAGATCTTTTGGAGACCTAGCAATGCCCCTGTATAGTGGTTAAACAGTTACCTCATAAAAGTATATAAGCCTTTATATGTATCACCATATGCATAAACTATAACATGTACAAGGGAAGAGAAAAGAGGCAAATTTGTTAAGAGTTTGTATACCAAAAGCTTTCCCATTGTAACAATGCAGTTTGTGTATGTGCTTGTGTGCGTCTATAGGATATACTGAAAGGAACTACCGTATTTGCTCGATTATAAGACGACCCTGATTATAAGACGACCCCCCAAACTTTGTATATTCCTTTAGGAAAAAAACTAAAAGCCTGAATATAAGACTACCCTATAGGAAAAAAAAAGTTTAACTTGTATATATGTAAATTGCTTTTTAATATGTAATAAAAAATTGATATTATACAAATGTATTTCTTGTTTTTATTTCCTTGCGGCCTCTCTCCCTCCCCCCTCCAGTGTAGTCTCTCTCTCTATCTCCCCCCTCCCTCCCCTAGTCTCTCTCCCACCCCCCCTCTCTCTCTATCCCCCCCCTCTCTCTCTCTATCCCCCCCCCTCTCTCTCTATCCCCCCCCCTCTCTCTCTCTATCCCCCCCCTCTCTCTCTCTATCCCCCCCCCCTCTCTCTCTCTATCCCCCCCCCCCCTCTCTCTCTATCCATCTCCCCCCTTTCCCTGGTGGCTAGTGGGGGCAGCTGGGGGATGTCTGCACTATACGTGCAGATATCCTCCATGCTGCCCGACACCTCCGTCTATTATGACGGACAGCTGGTCCGTCATAATAGACGGAGGTGTCGGGCAGCATGGAGGATATCTGCACGTATAGTGCAGACATCCCCCAGCTGCCCGCTTTTCCCTGGTGTCTAGTGGGGCAGCAGAGGAAGTCTGCGCGATGAGCGCAGACCTCCCCTGCTGCCGCCCGGCACGCTCGCCGGGACTTCTGTGACGAAAGCGGAAGTTCCCGGCTTCTTCACAGAAGCCCCGGCGGTCGTGCCGGGCGGAAGCAGGGGAGTCTGCGCTCGTTGCGCAGACATCCCCTGCTGCTAGAGAGGGGGATCCAGGTCCCCTGCAGCTCTGCTGGGGACCTGGATCCCAGTCTTATAGTCTGACCTCAATTTGAGGTCAGATTATAAGACGACCTCGAATGTAAGACGAGGGGGATTTTTCAGAGCATTTGCTCTGAAAAAAACCTCGTCTTATATTCGAGCAAATACGGTAGTATTGTGTACTCTGAAGCCATCTACAGGCCACTCAGAGAAGTGACACATGCTGCAAATAGTTCATCATGCATAAAACATGGGGATTTTTTCAGGTAGCTCAGATTTTCTGTCCAAAAATTGAAGCCAATTTTAGATGGTTTCCGTGATCCGGATGGCACTTTAAAATGGGCTGTACAACCATCACCAAAATGCCCCCAAATTCATCTGAATTCTCAAAAAAATAGCCAAGCAGAGGCTGAAATGTTTCAGCACCCGAATGTGGTCGAGTTTGTTCCACATTTCGCAGAACTGGATTAGCAACCTCGAATGCCCCATTATTTCAGACCTAAATATCACCCTGAAATCTCCAAAAAAAATTAATTTAAACCCATTAAAATATATATTCATAAAATAATGTCATTATATAAATACAGAAACACATTTTCATATAACTATACAAATATATAAAATACTTTTGTATTTATATGTAATATCACATATAATATGTAATAAAAGTAGTTTTTCATGTTCTATTATGTGCAATATCCAACACATTTATCCCATGCACCAGTTAGTAATCTCAATAAATATGTATTTACATATATTATTTTACAATATCAGTGATGTCATGCCAGCCATAGGGTGGCAGCACATCACCGGTTATCGTTTATCCACCCCAGCTGTTAGGTTATATGTACCCTCCTGCCATCATTTCCTCTCCACAATGTGGAGGGCAGAATTGATTGGCATTACACCATTGTCCACTGTGAACATTAAAGGCTACTTTTACATATGTGAAATGCATTAGGCAGGGTCGTGACTAGAAACCACTGGGCCATGGTAGTAAAATTTCCAAGTTGCACTTCGCCATATGATGGACATCACCAGTGGAGCACACTCCTACCGTACCACCTTTGTCCACATATCACTCTTTCATGCAGTGGTGTAGGTATCGAAGGGTGTGTGGTCCAGTTGCAGTGGCAACATGTGCAACCACAGTGCCATCTTTTGTCCAAACATCCCTTATCAGTGCAGGGATCATATGGTGGATGGTTTGGTTGCAGTACCAACTCTGTGCTTACAAGTGTGGACAAAGCTGGTTCATGATTACCACTGGTATTGAACTGGTGGTATCATGCAGGTGGATGGGACGGTTCTTTGTGACTGCTTAAACACAGCCACTTCACCATGACCTTTTTTTTTTTTGCCGCCAACCTAGCAAACAAGGCCTAGGCACTGCATTGATGTTTCATATAGTGATGTATTACATGGTCAGGGGCCCGCACTCACAAATGTTTCATTTCATTTCCACAGTGGACAATGGTGCACTGCCAGTCAATGTTGGCATCTACACCACAGACATGAAATAGTACTGTGATACACATGACATGATGGCGGCAGGATACATATAACCTAACCACTGCTGAACACTGACTGGTGATATGATGCAACCCTATAGCTTGCATGGCATCACCGGTAGTGTTAATCCATATAGAGCTGTTATGTCTGTGTGTATAATCATATATATTATGTATGTACATATTTATACGTGGGAATTCCCTACCTTTTATTGAGGTCACTGATTGGCACAGGGATACATGTGTGTTTAAAAGAACATGACATTACAAATGACCAGTTGATTGATGTGGGAATTAAACCAATAATCAATTTTTTTTATTTTTTTTTAATCAAATCTACTATTACGGCATATGGAAATTTACATCGGCAAGAACATTCCATTTTTAAGGCATAAAGTGCTTCTATAAGAAATTCAGTGAAGTTCATGTCTTCCTGCTGCTTGTGTATCGTACATACAAATAAATTACAATAACAGTACAACATTAAGACATTATGTTCTTATGTATTATGATCTTTGGTCCGCGTCAGGATATACCCTAATGGGAGCATGAAGGAGCCCAGGGGTGTGTGGGTAGGAGGGCCGGTCCCATGGGGGTAGGTCAAAATAACGGACCTGATTTATGGCCCTATGGATATGAAATAGATTGAAGAAGGTTAAAAATTAAAACATTTTTCATTTTAGCTATATGTTTTGGAATTTATCTATTTGGTTTATAGATCTGAAGTATCTCTTTCATCTGCTATTTAAACGCTTCATGACACAATACATTCTAGGTTTACGCATCTTGCTGGTGGATCAGTGGATTGAAACTGGAGGTACTATGCAGGCTGCTATTAAACTGGTGGAAAATCAAGGTGGAGTTGTAGCAGGTGAGAGACAAACTGACCAGATATTTGATATTGACTTATTTGTGGGAATGTTCAGTAAACCTATTGTAAGTGGTGTGTAACCCGTTATCTCATTAAGCCCATGGCCATAAGAAGTTCTGCAAGCATCTGTTTTAATGGGATATTTTGCTGGACCGCTCCCCCCTTCCATTTCTCAGCAACTTGTCTTCTATTGTTGTTTTACTAAACTGAGTGAGGTTTTTTTTTTTTCTTTGATCAATTCAGAGCTTTCAGTTAAATTACTGCTGCTTGGGATTGGTTGTAAATGCCATTACATATCGACTTTGATTTACACATTTTAATATATCTTAGCTGACAACAAAACCTTTAGTGGGTCAAGTTGGCCCATGGATCAACTTCAACAGTTCACCCATTAATATCAGAGACCTAAGTTGACAGGCAAGATAAGGTACACAGATTGACAGACAGGCAGAATAATTGGATCGAAAGGTCGACAAGACACAGAGAGCAGTGGTAGGGCCTGGATGTATTTTTACCCAATTCCCACTGGCCTTTTACACTCTAGATCCAGAAATGCAGAAGGGAGAGGCTGTGACAGTGGATACATCAAGGACTCTCCTCAAACACAAGTGCATGCCTATGGGGTGTGCGTGGTACCTGACCTCGGGGCTTTCTATTTGAACATATTGATCTTTGCTAGAGCACCATCTGAGGAAGATGGCTGCCTTTCCTAAACAATGCAATGGTGCATTACAAGTTATAGTATTGTAAAACCTGCCAGTTCAGTCAGGTTAGAGAGCAGGTGAGAAGATGGGAAATTTGCCTCCTGTGTCCTTTTGCCAGCCATCCGATGACCATACCCCAAATCTTAATGCATTTTATTTGATCCAGGGCTATGATCCTTGTTATAGCCGTGTGACTAATAGTCTTTTTTCTCTTCTTTTTTCTCTGTTAAGGTATAGCCACCATCTGTATCGAGGACAGTGATGGAGGTCGGTGGGTAAGGGAAAACTACAAGTGTTCCGACTGTGTCCCTGAACATCTGAGGTGCCAGTTTAACAATCACTTCCTGGAAAGCTTTAACATGTTTTATAACCTGAAAGAGAACCATGAATGAAGTTACCAGCTGCTCTGAAGCCAGCTGCTTAACAAGAGTTTCTGTTTAGTTGCATCATTCACAGAGGAAGTTGCAATCCAAAAATAGCTAGTAGGCTGCCCTGCATTGGGAAGGGAACTAAAATTCAGAACTGGCCATATGGAAGCGACGAGTATACGATGGTATGGTGTTAGCTGTGGAAACACAGGTAAAAAGTGGCGTCAAAATGGTCCATTTTAAGAGAATTCACACTTATTTGATGTGTGTTAACGTGAAAGAGAACATGTATGATGCTGTCAAAATAAAGAAAATATTGTAACATAATATGTGTGTATTTTTTAATAGGCCAATGTAGTAAATGGTGGTACAAAGATGGGTCTATTGACTAAAATTCGAGAATACCTTGAGGAGGTCGACTTTCCTTTTAATACTAAGTCAAATTTTGTAGCCGAGTTTGACTTGGTCTCAAAAATCACTTTGATCATTGCAATTTTGCAAACACAATGTATAGAACATTTTCAATCATATCTTTTTCTCTACATTTATAGTAAAGCAAATGGTTAGGTGATATAAAGTCTATTTAAGTCTAATTTAAAAAAAATCTTCCTATTGGAACCCTTTTTATATCCTTCTTCTTTAACCAACACAAGTATATTTTCTATTTTTCACCTGTTGGTGCCACAGTTTTCCATTATTGTATCCATTTTTTTTTTTAGACCTAGCGCCACAATTTTATATATATATATCCCACATACACCTTAAATGCCTGTAACAAAGCTGACACACACTTTTGAACTCAATGCTCGATTCTGATTGGTTCTATATTTTATTACAGCTACAATTCAAATCATGGTCACTGACAAGAAAATCAACTAATGGCAGCCCCCATCAGCTACAGAAATTACACTTCTTACAGCAATAAAAATAATAGTAGTCAAGTTCTAATAAACGAAAGTTTATTTGTTTTTCCTGTTACAAAACATTTCCACTGTTTGGATTTTGTGGAGCATGAGTGCATTTTGTGTCGGGGAAGGGTAGAAATACAACTCTATCTTTCCCCCCAAATTACTATAGAAAGGAATTGCAGATCAACATTTCCTAAGAACCAATACAATTAGATATAAAATAATATCCTTTTAATAAAAACACTTTTTTTAACAGCATTTTCCCCCAGCGGGATTTTTGTACCACCTCCAATATGTTAACATGTTATTTACACTGACTCCAAGCCCATAATAATAAAATGAGGTTAGGTTCTTGTAAAAGTAAAGCTTTAGTTCCCTGCTGTAAGAGAAGACAATCCCAATGCTCCGCACAATGTGTTGTAGCTGCTGGTGACAGCAGAAGAAGTTACAGTATGTCTGCGAGATGCCATGATTGTAGCCCTGTGCAATCTCTTAAAACAGAGCAGGGACCCAGGACATTTGGTTTCTTTGCTGTAATTCTCTCTGCGGGTCTGTAAATCACTGGGTTCCAGCCGTTCAGTGCAAATTGCAGATTTAGCAGCACAATGGTTTCATTGGCAGCACTTTGATTTGTTTTTCTTTGAGTTTTGATACAAATTGCTGTCATTGCTGTTTATCCCTGAAAAAAAAAAAGCAAAATGTACAATATTTACTTCCTGACAGATTCATCATGTAAAAGACAGCCATTATAGAAGAGATATTTAATATCTAGCTTGGCTGTTTCTGGATTCCCTCTACAAAGTGATTTAAAACAAAATGCTAACTTTTCTTTAAAGGGTTTGTTATATTCCACAATCAACTGTAAGTGGAATTGTTTAGGAACAGCAGCACACAAAGCAGAAGACCATGTATCACAGTCACAGATCAAGGTGACAAGAGTGCTGGGGTGCATGGTGCCGATAAGTCACCAATGATCTGCTGATTCCATAGCTGAACAGTTCCAAACTTCCACTTGCATTAATATCAGCATAAAAACTGTATGGAATTTTTATGGAATTTCCATGACCATGCAGTTGCATGCAAGCCTCGCATATCAAGTACAATGCCAAGCCCCAGATCGAGGGGTGTAAAGCATGCCAACACTGGACTCTGGAGCAGTGGAAACGTCTTTGAATCATGTATCACTGTTTGGCGGATGTCTGGAGAATGTTGCCTGCCTGACTGCATTGTGCCAACTGTAAAGTTTGGTGGAGGAGGGATAATGGTGTGGGCTGCTTTCAGGGGTTGGGCTAGGTCCTTAAATTAGGAGATCTTAATGCTTCAGCATACCAAGACATTTTGGACAATGCTACGCTTCCAACTTTGTGGGAACATTTTTGGGAAAGCCTTTTTCTATTCCAGAATGGCTGTGCCCCAGTGAACAAAGCAAGGTCCCAAAGACATTGTGTGATGGGTTTGGTGTTGAAGAACATGACTGGGCCACACAGAGCCCTGACCTCAAACCCATCAAACACTTTTGGAATGAACTGGAGTGGAGATTGTGAGCCAGGCCTGCTCGTCCAACACCAGTGCCTGACCTCACAAATGCTCTACTGGATGAATGGGCAAATGCTGTCAAACGAGGGATCAACTACATAGGTATGTATTCAGTATGCAATGTCATAATATCCCAGTTGGTATAATGGTCAGGTGTCCCAATAATTCTGCAATTCTGAGAACTTTGCTGCTCACATAGCAACATCCCATTGTACCCCAAATACTCACTAACAACATCACCAATCTTTCGGGCATTTGTCTTCTCCAGCTCTGCCAACACGCTGGCCTCAAAAGTCAAGGATGCTACTCGGAAGAAGAACTCCTTTACATTTTCCCCTGAAAGGACAGAAGGAACACCTTACTAATGTCTAAACCAAGACAGTGATTATGATATTTCTGTTTTTGTGTGGTTTAGGGTAACATGCTGATTGTGTTGCTGTTGGTGCTTTGTCATAAGTGTGCACTTGCTGTATATTTTTTTCATCTTATTAATGTATGTAGGAGAAACGGTGAAGCTCTTCCCATCAGTTAAAC
Source organism: Pelodytes ibericus (assembly GCA_036172795.1). Taxonomy (NCBI): domain Eukaryota; kingdom Metazoa; phylum Chordata; class Amphibia; order Anura; family Pelodytidae; genus Pelodytes; species Pelodytes ibericus. The sequence goes on along the minus strand of CM069857.1, from coordinate 49,412,459 downwards.
ATTTACCCATTCAAATCAGACCGGTTTACTTTGAAAGACAGATAAGATTTCAACTAAGTAGAACATCCATAAAATCCCACATCATTATTTCTACGAACTGGTACTATGCTTCTGAGGTCTGCTCACTAAGATAGGTCTCCTCCTCAGATAAGGAGTATGATAACTATAACTATCCTCATCTAGCAAAAAGAGTACTACAGACTCAAAGGAAACAATCACAAACAGTAAATCAAAAAAGACAGTCTCCGTGTTTTTAAAAGGAAAAACCCTAGAACTGCAATAATATCTAACCTATCTACATTAACATAAGCACGTTTTATGAATCCATTTATGACAGTGCCCCATCTACTGGTGTTCTGTATGTATTACAACTCTTCCATTCAAAAGTGTTACGTGTCCCCATGAAAGTTTCCTAATGAGGGTACTCGAGAATCCCCAGGGTGAACTCTCCTGGTTTTAACACATTCCCATGGCCATGGACTAAGATTGTATAAGACTGTGTGAACTGGCTTGTACATGAGCTGCGCCACTGTATTACATGAGCTTTGCCACTGTTTTACAATGAGACTGTAATACCAGGTGCAAAATACTTCCTACAACCCAGTAAGTGACATTTCCAGATATATTATTGAGATGCAGTGAAAACTATTATCTCTGAGCCTTTGAGTGCTCATAGAAGGCTACCAATTAGGAGCGTAGGGCCCCTTAAGATGTTTGAGCATGGAGCCCCAATACTAAATCGTAAGGCTTAGTTTATGTGCCAGCATTGTTTTTCAACCACTTCAACAATTATATTAATAATAACTAGAAAAGTTACAATTTCTGGGGAAATTGTGTGAAGTGTTCTTGCCTCCACCTGTAGTCTACAACTGGAGTGGGCGGAGTAACTGTTATCATTTACATAGCACATTTAATTGCAACGTTGTTGCACAGTTACATTAAACCATACATTTATAAAAACATTAGCAGGTGTTCAAAAGGCCCTGTCTATGACATCACTTGCTGCTGCAGCTTGACACAGGTCAGAGTATTTTGGCGGTTGCCATATTCAAACGGTCGTATTTTAAAAACTATCAATCCTACAGCGAAGAGCTTTATATTGTGAGAATCACAAGACCCAGACCTACATTTTGATGCATAGTATGTCTCTGAAGTATTAAAAATGAAGGCACAGCCGCAGTTTAGAAATTTCACTTCAAATTTGAGCTTTGCAGAGTGAAGTTTCAATGAATGTCAATGGACGGCGTTGGTTGCAAACAAATGGTCATATTGTGAAAACTATCAGGACTACGGCTTAGCCGTTTACATGTTTAGTGGCACCAGGGATAGCTGAACGTTTTGATATAAGATTTGTGTAGGTGGGCTTGAAAATGAGGGAGTGGTGGCAGTTTAGAAATCATGTCCTGATTTTTCAGCTTTTGGCAGCTCCCACTCTAGCTTTGCCATTCATTCCTATGGGACAAATTGCGCCACAAAAACGACGATATTCCGTGAACCATTCGGCGAAACGTTCCACAAAGTAATAGCAATCCGATCGGGAACAATCTGCACGTTTTGGTAAATTTTTGTCTATGTAGTGTAAAAACTGTGGGAGGAGTTAGGGTGGCAAATTTTGCTATAATAATAATAATATATATGTGAGATAACATTAAGTGGTCTTGCTATGCAAGAACACTTAATAATACTCTAAAACCTATAGCTATAATTAAACAAGTGCTAGTTTATCCAGGAACTTTTCTCCACATTTGATAAGAGAGTAAAAACTGGGTCTTGCTTTTGATTTAGTGGCCTGTGGCCATATTGGCAGGTGGAGGACACTTTACCTGTCAGTGAAGAAACTGACCAATACTCAGCTTTCATCTCCTTAGCAACCTTTATAGCATCTTTCTCCATGAGAGCATAGTTTGATGGTGACTGAAAAAGGTAAGAAAAGAATACATAAATAACCTGATTTACTGTACAAAGGACAGGATGACTATTTGAACCCATACCTGATTGCTTCAGTCAAAAATACAATTCACCAATTAGTCCATTAACTAATAACCATGACAACACATCTGCAAAGTAGGGCTCCAGTTGATAGTCTTCGTTCATCAGCCTTAAAGTCCCAAGGGAGACTCACTAGTTCAGATATTCAAATTCTTTCTCAGCAAAAAACAATAACCAGGATCACCCCGCCAAGAGACATTTAAAAATGTACTGTCTTGCTATACAAAATACAAAACTAAAATATTTGGCATATCTAGAAACTATGCAATACATAAGTCAGTGTGAGTCCATACAATAAATTATCTTAAGCTATTTTTAAAAAAATTTAAAAGCACCAAGCTTAGATGAAATTATTGGAGATTTGTCGCATAATATGGCCATATCCTGCTTAGCCCATCACTAAGCCAAAGTACTCCAGACTTCAGTCCTATCTCTCTATATCTTACATGGAACGGAATCTCTCAGATAATGTATCTTGAACTATAATACATATACAATTTCACTGGATACCAATATACCAATAGATTATCTGAGACATTCAGATCCATATAAGTAAGATATAGATTGTAGGAAATATAGAGGGGTCTATTCACTAGAGGGTGAATTGCAGTTGAGGTGAGATGAGTTGGGATGAACATTTAACCAGACTTATTTAGCTATACATTGTGCAGGGACAATCCTGGAGAGTTTGCTTAGCGGGGGGAAACTCCACTTAAGATAAAGTGGTGATATTAAATGTTTATCTCACCTCTACTCACCAGCAACTCAGCATAAAGTGAATAGACCCCAGAGATTCAGTTTAAAGAAAGTCAATTCCATTAGAGATCTTTTTCTGCACACACTGGGGGCTATTCACTAAAAGGTGAGCTGAACACCATTTAAGAATACATTGTGCAAGGACAAATCTGGTGAATTTGCCCCACTAAGCAAACTCTCCAGGTGTGTCCCTGCACAAGGTATAACTAAATTGGTGACATGAAATGTTTATCTCATCTCACCTTTTAGTGAATAGCCCCCAAAGACCCCTCTGCTAAGACTGTATTCAGTTCCAGTACAACTTGCCACACCTCCACTCTACTAAGACTCTACTTGGTGAATTCACAGATCAAGAGGTTGTTTAATGGCCTTCTCAATTCACCAAACGTCAGACCTAATTCAATCCCAATTGGATTCAGTAGAGACACAGTAGAAACTTGTTAGCAAATACAGTGTCATTTAGTTTATTCCATAGACACAACAGATTTATACGATCATTTCACTGAATTCCAGACTACTGCAAAGGTAGTAAGTACCAAAGGTGACACTGTTCAGATAACAACGCCTAAAACACCACATCAAGCATCATCTAGTGTCAAAATGGAAGTTCGATGGGATTCTGGGGCCTTAAGAAAAAGAAATCCTTCCTGGTCCCAGGAAACAGTAAAATGTTTGCACTTAAATCTTACTTACACTGAGATCCTTTTTTGAACCCACCAAGAAAAGGAGCGCCGATGAGGGATCATTTTCCTTCAATGCATCCTGCAGCCACTGCCTGTTAATCAAATAAATACCATAAAGCAACATCCATGACAGCAGCCAATGCTTATAGTGTAGGAGAGTATGTCATACATGCAAATAATGGAATCTGTATCCAATGAAACGTTAGTGACTTATATATGTAACCATAATATTTCAATATATGTTAAAGTTACACGCTGAAATTTAGCCATAATGGCAATAAAACTATACTTATTAAAAAATAAATCTTGTTTAGTTTTTAACAAGAATTTTTCCAACTCAGGTACGATGGCCTTAGGTTTGACATTCCCTTGTCAATTCCCTGTAATTCCCACATTAATTAATAAAGCCCTAGGTTCCATAGAAAGCCGAGTTAAGAGGTAATATATTAGATCTCAGTTAAGTACACGAATGAGAGACATTTTACCAGTTACATTAACTTCTATGTTGGCTACAATATAAAATGACTAATAAGCACTCGCTCAGTACATTCTCCAATATTCCTAACCTAGTCATGTTTAATCTTGTAAAAAGAGGCAGCTATGTTTGTAACTTACTTTGTGTGTTCCAAGGAAGATATATCTGTCAGATCAAAGGCTATCACTATGGCTGTAATACAAGGAGAGAAGAGAAAGCAAAATAAACAAATCACTGTCTTCCTCTCTTTGTTTTCAAACAGAAATCTAGGCCCCTGTACCTGTTGAAATGTTGTTTAAAAAGACAGAGTCCCATTTTTTTTTAAAGCTTATTTCCTCGTATTTTGTGTTAGCCCTATATCCAGCAGATGCACAGATAATGTTTTATCTTGTTACCCTTTGGCACAGTAAACATCGTCACTGCTGCTGCTGAAATTTGATTTTGGCCCACACAATACAGCAGTATAATTGATTAAAGGCGTATACAAATTGTATTGGAAACTAAAATTAATATTTAAATGCAGGTGCTCCCAGCACTGACGTATACAAACAATGAATTAGATAATAGTGTACAGCCTTAGCCGAGTTGTGGAGGATAATAAATATTTTTCCCCTTAAAAAAATTAAAACACATGCTAACTCTACATCCTGGATCCGATCTGGACAAATCAATAGTGAAGGAATAAGGCATACCTTGGGCTCCTCTGTAGTAGGTGGAAGCTATACACTTAAATCTCTCCTGCCCTGCTGTGTCCCACCTGGAGCACAAAATAAATGACATTATTATTTGTTTATAAAGTACCATCATATAGCCCAGTGCTGTACAATGGAAACAAAACTAGTCAGGACCAAAATAGGCACCTACTCAAGAATAACAATAGGTAACTAATGAAAATCTAACTGATCATGGGATGGAATAGAAATTCTGTCATGCTTTGCCAGAACAAGCTGGGTGCTGAAGTTTGCCTACCCATATTATGGAAATGTCACATGATATGCCTATGTATTGTAACTTATGATATACACCGACCAGCCATAACATTATGACCCCCTGCCTAATATTTTGTAGGTCCCCTTTTTCCTCCAACACAGCCCTAACCTGTCGAGGCATGGACTCCACTAGAACTCTGAAGGTGTGCTGTGGTATCTGGCACAAAGATGTTAGCAGCAGATCCTGTAAGTTGTGAGGTGGGGCCTCCATGGATTGGACTTGTTTGTCCAGCACATCCCACAGACGCTCGATTGGTTTGAGATCTGGGGAAATTGGAGATCAAGTCATCACCTTGAACTCGTTGTTGTGTTCCTCAAACCATTCCTGAACCATTATTGCTTTGTGGCAGGGTGCATTATCCAATGCCATAAAGGGAGCACTATTTCCATGAAAGGGTGTACATGGTCTGCAACAATGCTTAGGTTGGTGGTAAGAGTCAAAGTAACATCCACATGAATGGCAGAACCCAAGGTTTCCCAGCAGAACATTGCACAAAGCATCACACTGCCTCTGCCAGCTTGCCATCTGTCAGTGGTCATAATGTCTGACCGGTGTCTTTTATTCATATTTTATATTCAAGCTCTAAACTCCAGGGGTAGGCAAGCTTCACACTCCAGATGTTGTGGACTACATCTCCCATAATGCTCTGATGTAATGCTGGCAAAGCATCAAGGGGAATGTAGTCCACAATATCTGGAGTGTTGAAGGTTGCCTTCCCCTGCTCTAAACAATGTTTAGATGAAGGTACATAGGGGTTATTTATAAAACCCAGTTCTGGGGCAAAATTCTATAAGTGGTTGAAACAGCAGGAGTATTCTTTTGGTTTCCATGGCGATTGCTCCACTTTTAGTTTTTCTTGATGAGAGTAAGAGATTGCGGGTTAGAGACAAAACTGGTAGTTATGCATCTGGCGCCTTCTGAATAAGATTCAATAAAGTCTGTTCCAGAGTTACTAGGATTTCTTTTTCAGGTACTTACAGCTGCAAACTGAAAGGAATCCCCAGAATCTCAAATCGCTCCATCTCAAAGTCCACCCCAATAGTTGCTTTGTAATTCTTATCAAATGTGTCTTTACAGAACCTACAGGGGAAAATTCAACAGCATTAATACAGTAAACCTGAAACTCTAACAACTCTCTAAATATCTCTCAGCAATACACCGGACTCGAAGGAAGAGGCTATTCACTAAAACTGAACAGACAAGTGAACTGCAAACATCAGGCATAAATATCTGAGACGGGGGCACAGATTTTCTCCCCACTTGCTTCCACCCGCTGGTTCAAGAGAACCTGCAGTCGGATGACAACTAAAGGGTGTGCCTGCAGACATTTCTGATGCTGTGGACTCAATTTCCCATGATTCTCATTCAGCAAAGGACAAGAGGTCACCCGCTAAGACTTAAAGAAAGGAGATTTAGTCTACGACAGCGGAAGGGATTCTTTACAGTAAGGACAGCCTTACTGGAAGTCACCGCCTGAAGAGATGGTTCTAGCAAATACCTTAGTTGCCTTTAAAAGCAGCCTGGATACTTTTTTAATGAGCCGGAGCATAGAGGGCTATGCATGTTAGTATAGGCATTAATATTTATTTAGTGCTTGTTGATCCAAGGAGAAATCTGATTGACATTTGGCGTCAAGAAGTAATTTTTTCCCCACTGAAAGCAGAATTCGAAATTGCTGAAGGGGTTTTTATTTGCCTTCTTTTGGATCAACAGCGGTAAACATGGGATAGGAAAAGGGTTGAACTTGATGGACGCAAGTATTTTTTCAACCTAAACTACTATGTAACTATGTAGCATAATGAAGGCCATGTTGAATCGCTGTGTATCAAGGCACACCATAATACATGAGTTTAATTTCACCTGTGTCAAATATACCCATTTGACAGTAGTTTTGCAACTCAACCTACTTTGTCAAAGTTTGCAGCAAATCTAATTGTCATTAGATAGAAGCTGATCGGCCTCAACAAGGTGACTTGCAGGTGAGCTGAGGTGAGTTGAGATGAACAGGTGAGATTTTGCTTAGTGGGGGGAAATTCGCCAGATTTGTCCTTGCCTCAACTCCCCTGTAACTCACCTCAATTCACCTTTTAGTGAAGAGCCCCCAGTGAATACTCAAACTAAAGTTACACAGGCATCATTGCTTAGTGAATACATCCAACATTAACTTTTCACACAAAAAAAATCTTTAAAAAGATTCCATTTACAAGATGTACGGCCATCGCCATGTTGGATTCCAGTCTTTTAACACATTAAGGTTTAATAAATGAAAAATTCACTTTGTTTCATGAACAAAGTGTAGCACCAGTTTTTTTCTTAAACCAAGTAAATTTGCAAGTAGGATGTACAGTTTAATAAATTGTGTTATTAACCCCTTCTTGAAATCTGAGGCATGAGACTTTTTTCCCCCCTTTTACAAAATGACTGCTTCTTTATAATATAATGTATCGGAAAGCAAGGATTTCTCTTACCTGTTTATCAGGCACGTCTTTCCTACTGAAAGGTCACCCACCACAATTACCTTGGAGATCTTAAATCTGCTGGGAAATGAAAGCAATACTATGTTACTGAAAATATCTTAAAGAGAACCTGATTAAAAAACGGCATTAATTCTCCCTTGAAAAGAACCTGAGAACCATTTACGGATACAGCATACAATGGTGTCTAAGTGGCACTTAAGGCTTTTTTTTTTGTTCACTTTTGCTTCACAAATAGTTAATGACCTGGTGCCACCTGCCTAAAGTAAACCCAATGTGTATTAGAGACAGACAGCGCTGATCTGGATGCTGGCGTACGCTGAAACTGGTTCAAAACATTTTGCTTGTGAAGCACCTTAGCCTCTGTGGTTTCCTGATCAGGTCCACTACTTGATAGTGTGTTTGTAATTATTTTTCTATATACGTAAAAATAATTTTGCATATATAGTTTTTATATACTTAATTTTATTAGTATTATTTAATATTATGCCAACATTTCCTATGTGGTATCCTTTATAAAAAATAAAAAATAAAGATTTACTACTTATGGTGATGAATATGTATAATGCATATGGGGTAATAGTAATATTATATGTAATAGTATATTATTGAAGTCACTGCTTGACCTGTTAATTACATTTATATATATTGTTTTTATAAATATCTGCCTTGTTTGTATTATTTAGACATATTTATGTTTTTGCTCAATATTAATTTCTGTACAGATTATATTATATTATATTATTAGTGCTGTCTATGACACAGTTTTATTATGTGATATGAATGTATACATTTTTTCAACAAAAGGGTTTGTATATTTTTTTCACAATTTTTTTTTATTACCACTGTCTTTCCATTCGTTTTTGCAAAAAGGACTGGATTTTGTGAAAGAGAGACAACTAAAGCGAGATTAATTTAAAAAAGAAAAAAGAAAATCATGGTACAGGTTGAGTATCCCTTCTGCAGAAATCTGTTATCTGAAAATAATTGTTTTGATTTTGCCACAAGTGGTAATTTCCACACACACCAGTCAGAATGCAAGTGCACATCAGTTTATTCAGCGTCCAGCCCTCTGCAGTAACTAGGACCTTGTTTGGAGAAAATACCTTACTCTCCAGGGCTGGAGAAATAAAGGTTCTGCTGTTTCCATAGCTGGGAATTTTCAGGGTTTAACCCCTTGATTCTTAGGGTGCTCCAAGTGTATTCCCTTCATTTTAACCCTTACTATACTGCCTAAGACTAATCTGCCTAAACCTGTCTCTGTTTTACCTCCCCCATTTCCCAGCCCTGCTACCTACAACAAGAATATAGTAACTTAATTCCACAGTGTGAATACTAGTGCTTAAAGAGACATACCCAATCAACAGCTATCCTTTTGTCGGGTCAAAGACAAAACTAAAAGTCTACACAACAGGATAGCATATTGTATATCGTACACCACATTTTGTAATAAAATCAAATTGTTTCGAAACTTTTACAGTTCTCGCCATGCTCCGTTACACACTGCCACTGAAGAGATGTTACTGTTTCTTTAAATTGTGATCTGTTTGTTACAGGAAATAAGGCTTGTTCCAAAGGTAGCTGTGCAGAATTGTCACCATAGCAAAGATGACTCTGCTATGCTTCTACCCGAATACACAGAGTCAACAAATGCAGTAACAGAGACTGCTCTGATCTTTACTCAAGGAAGAAAAAAAATAGTTTCAGCAGGCAGCTTGCCCAGATGGAAGGCTATTTTGAGCTGAGTACCAGAAAACTGGGAACTGTAACTCATGAACAGATAAAAAAAAAACTCAATAATAATGTCCATTCTAAATAAAATAAACGTATATTACTGAGAATTTACAGACTTACACTACAAGATGCCCACTAAAAGGGCTCTATCATTAAACTAGCTTTTACAGTGTGACTGTAGTGCATATATACATGGCTACTATGACTATAAGAAATGTGCTTTATACGTGTCTATGCTGTCTCGCATGTATGACATCATTTTTTGGTCCGTTCCATATACAGTAACTGCGTTGTATTAAGGATAACTTGATATTTTTTGCACTCTTCTCTTAAAATCCTTAAAAGATGACTTCAAGTGTAGTGCACGCCCAAATCTTTGGCTTGGTGACAGTAAATGAATAACTAACTTGTTAGTTACAGGAAATGACAGAACTTGGCTATGTAGCTCTGTTGTTGGGGAATTTAGCTTCAGATTTTCCAATATATTATAGGAGCTATTCATTAAAAAGTGAGGTGCAGGTGAGCTGAGATTCACCTCACTGTCGACTATATCCCACATTGGGACAGGTGAGGTCACAGGTTATGTTCCAGTTAAGAATGGAGAAACGTATCACATCTCACGGCAAAATCAGAAATAGTAAAATGGAGGAATTTGAAATGTGGTGGGAAAAACTTAAAGGAAGCGAGCCCTAAAAGAGATTGCGCTATGAAGTAATTAGTTACTAATTTATTGATTGCCAATCATGTATAAATAGATATCTGGTAATTAGATCCAGAAAACCCTAAGTTGATAACACTGCACACGTCTTTTAAATGTTTTTTAAATGTAATGTTAATTTGTTAATAGTTGTTTTTTTTTTTTTTTATGTGGTTAACTGTTAGGCTTATTTTATTTTATTTAGAAAGTGTTTTACCAGGAAGAATACATTGAGATTTCTCTCGTTTTCAAGTATGTCCTGGGGAAGCAAGAGTAAATGGAACAGTGGGATATAAGAAGGAAAATAGCGATTTATAGCATTTATGTGACTTAATGCTGCTAGGGTTGCCACCTGGCCGGTAATTTACCGGCACAGCCAGTATTTAGGCTCTTGGGGCCGGTATATCTAATATACCGGCAATGCAAGGCCTGGTATCCCCCCCCCCCCCCCCCTTGCCATTTCCCCTTCCCCAGTACTTACCTCCTTGCTGCTGTCTCCCGGTGCTCTGCTCTGTAGGTCCGCGGCTGTGAGGGAAGAGTTGTGCGCTCCCCTCCAGCCGCGCGGCTTCAATAAAGTTTGTTAAAACTTTTTTTTTAAACAAACTTTATTGAAGCCGCTTGGCTGGAGGGGAGCGCACAACGATTCCCTCACAGCCGCTAACCTACAGAGCAGAGCACCGGGAGACAGCAGCAAGGAGGTAAGTACTGGGGAAGGGGGGAGGAGGGTGGCATAACACTGGCCTATTAAGGGGCAAAATCCTGGCATATTGAGGGGCAAAATCCTGGCATATTAAATGGCAAAAGAATCGCATACTGAGGGACAAAATCCTGGCATACTGAGGGACAAAATCCTGGCATATTAAAATGGGAAAAGAATGGCATATTGAGGGGCAAAATACTGTCATATTACATGGCAAAAAAAATGGCATATTGAGGGCAAAATACTGGCATACTAAATGGTGAAATAATAGCATATTGAATGGCTAAATACTAGCATATTGATGGCAAAATACTGACTTATGGAGTGGCAAAATATTACTGGTATTTTGAGTGGCAAAATATTACTGGCATATTGACCAACTGCTCCCAACCACCCTCCATATTACACTAGACTGGGATAACATGCTTGTGAGGGTAGGTGGGGCGAGTGGGAGATATTGTCGGGGGGGGGGGGAGGGAGAGTTTGTGAGAGAGAGAGTGAGAGTGACAGTCTGTGAGAGAGTGAGTAAAGGTCTGTGTGTGAGCAAGAGAGACAGTCTGTGTGTGAGAAACTGTTTGTCTGTGTTTGTGATAGACAGCTTGTCTGTGTGTGTGATAGACAGCGAGTGTGTGTGTGAGACAGTGTGTGCGAGAAAGCTTGTTTGCGAGTGTGAAGACAGCTTGTGTGTGTATATGATATACAAATATATATATATATATATATATATATATATATATATATATATATATTTTATATATATACACACACGCTTCTCACTGGCATGATATACAAAAAATATATATCATTTCAGTGATAATCCACCCCCTTTGTGGCTCCACCCCTCATGTCCCCTCCCTCTTGTAACTCCACCCACACATGGCCAGTGTTTTTTTGAGGAAAAGGTGGCAACCCTAAATGCTGCCTGGTACCGTATTGTTTTTTTGTTATGTTTTATGTCATTATATGATACCATATATGGAATAAAAAAAAGAAAAGAGAAATTAAAATAAAGACTTTCTCCTGCTAGAAGAGTTAATTTGGCTTGGCATAGCTAAAACCTCAATGTTAGTGAATATGCCCTATATATTATGTGCATTTGCCAAAACCATTGTACAGTAGAGCTGCATCTTGAACATAGGGGGTTATTAACTAAAAGGTGAGCTGTGGTGAGATCAGAGGTGTAACTAGGAATTACCTGGCCACACCAGACCACCTGTACCAGGCTCCCCTCTTCTGCATCTAACTCTCAGTGGGAGAGGAAAAGAAAGACTCAGTGAGGGTCTCATTATTACCTATACGTTGTGCAGGGACAATCTTAGTAAGTTTGCTTTGTGGGAGAAACTCACCAGATTTGTCTCTGTATATTAAATAGCTAAACTGATGAGACAAAATGTTCATCTCAACTCCCCTTTTAGTGAATAGTTCCGATATAATTACCAGTTTGTTGATTTATTCTTTATTTCAAAATAAAATGCATATTTCAGGGTTGTTTTAGATAAACTGGAGATAGTAGACTCCTAGTCTCCATTCCACTTAACAGGCCCAACCTGTGCATCCTTTATAACTGCCCTAAGTCAAACAGCAGTGTTGTCTGTCTATTTGTTACTTACCCCACGGTTCCTGTACGCTGTTGCTTACATGCACTGCTCACTTTGGGATGGAAGGAATCTCTGGTGTGGAGACATACCTCTTTTTTGAAACACTGAAAAGTACATGAAAAGAGAAATATGAGCCAATCGTTACCAACCACAATGTAGAAAAATCAAAAAGTTGGCCAAAATATTCTCATGCTGCAAAAACTAGGGGAGAAATCTTTTTACACAAGCTACAACTTTCCAGTTAGTGACTAATCCCCAAAATACAGGCACCATTTTGGAAACAAGGCAAGGTACATAGAGTTCAATTAGCTATGTATGTCTATTTCCTATAACTTTTTTCCCCCCAATGCTTGGGCACCTTCATTTTGTGGAACATCTGGGTACTGTGGGTTAAACAGAAAATGTGAGCAATCTAGAGTCCTTCATTCTAGAAAGCAATTTCAAACTTGAGGCCAAAGCAACTGAGTTGGAAAAATTCTCCCATTCAGCTGCATAGGAGAAGTTTTCCAACTCGGCTACTTTGGTCTAAATTTTGAAATCACCTGCAATTCTCTTATTCTTGAGTAGACCCCTTAAAGTTACACAACGGAGTGCTTAATATCCAGGCTCTGGCGATGTTAACCCCTTAAGGACAACAGTTTTTAGGGGATTTTTTGTTGTTTCTCATTTAGTGTACTCCTTTATATGTCATATTTATCTTTATAAAATGTAATATGATTTTATTTTTAATTCATCACAGCCCTTTTTAAGACACTTCGGATCTAGGGTACCGAACAGCCTCAGCCTATGAGCTCTGGACAGGTAAATGTGTCCTGAGTTACACTTGTACAAGCGCATCTAATCACACGCTAGCACAAACCCTTTCACTCTTTTGACATATATAATATTTACAGGCGTTTGCCTATCTTTTGCAACAATTCACACCGTTAACAGTTTCATCTGTGCAGAATTAGTCACAGATAATTGGGTATTTTTTTGCTCAGTGGTACTTGCATAGACATGAAGGCCAGAGGATGCAGCCAGAAAATTGGGACCACACAGGCTGAGAAACTGAGGGAAGAGCAGGTGTTATATTACAGACTTAGGAGAAGAACTTCTTACCAGCATATTGGACAGGCTGGGGTGTTTCCATTTCAAGGAGTAATACCTTGTATGCTAGTCTATACAATATTATATGAGTTACCCCAGGCTTTTAATATTTAAAGAATTACATGTGGGGTTCATTCAAAAACACTGACCTCAAGTATATGTTTACCAGCCTGCCAGACCAAACGTTCAAAAAACGGTCACACTGGGAGACCTGTTTTTTCACTTACTTTTGTTGTTGTGTAAAATAAACAGTGATCTACTTTATATGTAATTGTCCATTATCCAAAATGATCTTTAATAAAAACATTTTTTAGGATTTTGACACAAGTTGCTAATTCCACACACAGCTGTCAGAATGCAAGAACACAACAGTTTATTCAGTGTTCAACCCCCTTAAGCTGTGATATAGCCTTTCCATGCAAACTCTGATACCCCCACACCCATAAAGCGTAATACAATGGCACATGTGCAGGCCTTACATGCCAATGACAGGTTCCCAACGATGCCTCACATCACAGCTACATCACAGTAAATTATTTGCTGTGATGAGTTATTTGCTCTATACAGTATTTGCATTGATATTACTATATTTCATGAGTGCTGAGAGGCTTTAATGTATCTTATTGATGAAAATGATCCGTTATCTGAAATACTTCAGGTCGCAAGCACTTTGCATAAGGGATACTCAACCTCTATTTACTTGTGTCTAATTTTTATGCTTTTTTTGTTTCATGTGTTAAACTTACACAAAGTAAAGCCTTAAATTGCTAATTTACCTGTAAAATATACAGACTCTTTGGGTCTGTAGGCAAAAAATGTGCTATAAGCAAAGTGTGGTCTCTGGATAGTAAATTAAGATTATTTTGGTGCATAAATAATCACAAATAATCAATTACAGCAAAATAAGGACTTTAATCAAAATAAATATGTTAATTTGCCTTGGTGAAAAACAATGCATTAGAAAGGCAGAATGTTTGCTCAACAAATTATTAAGCAGGATTCCTTAGAACTGCAAATTACTCAATGCCTTCAAGCAATATTTGTAGATTTTAGAAGCCAAACAGACCATAACAGATCTATGTAAAGTAAATATGTGGAACCAGCGTGAAAGATTTTAAGAGTTATGGCTTGCTGGATCCTGTGATTTGTCGGGCTGTGCTGTACGATACAGATGATGGGGTATTTTCAGAGACCTGAGTTAAATTGAATCCCATACACTGCAACAGAACATTTTGAGATGTTTCGTCTCATTGACTCGGACCCAGTTTGTTTAAAATAAACTGTTTATGTAAAGCATAGAGGCCAGATTTCCCCTGAAAGCACTTTTAAAAGATATGCACCTTGCATTGATTTTGATGGAGCCCTGCAACATATATTCATCATCACACTCACCCTATTATACTAACAGTCAAGACCTATCTTATGTACAAATATGCAAAACCACAATATTGAATCAGTTACCTGAAAATGTCATACCATATCAGCCACCAGTCCTAGAATTCCAAGGACAGTCCTAACATTTAATTCTGTTTTCTCAGTATTTGTTTAATATTGTAACCTTACTTGAGTGTTTGGAATGCTGGTAGGAGTAATTCTTCACATGCGTATCCAGTGAGGCCTTTTATGAAGCTCTTGTATGATTTCAGTTAGTGTTTAATCATAGTTGGCTGAGACAATGTTTATCTTTCAGCACCTTTCATTCCAATATAGACATGTTTTGTTACATTTGCTGTTGGCTTTATGTCATCCAGTTTAACGGGACATACAGTTTAATGTGTCTGTGCTCTCTGCAGTATTCAACATCACATAGTGTCTAACATGCTAATTTCCCGTTTCCCAAGTATTGTATTTGCATATTGAGCTACAAAGTGATTTCATACATAGAAGACACCACAGACACATGTTTCTCTTAACCTAATGTATAGATTATTTTATTCCCTTCATTCACGATATAAGCAAAGGTTCCTTTAAGGTCTCCTGCAAGCATGCTCAGATGTACCGTATTTTACCATGTATAAGACAATATTTTTTCCCAAATTTTTTTAAGTTTAAAATTGGGGGTCGTCTTATATACGGAATGCAGGGCCAGCATTACCATAAGGCAGCACAAGCGGCTGCCTTAGGGCGCCACAATGAGGGGGTGGAAAAATCCAAATGCCCCGTTCACTGCTCTGTGTCGGCTCTGGCACCGCTTGCCCCAGAGCCGGCCCTACAATGGGGCAGAGTGGGGCAATTGCCCCAGGTGGCAGTATTTTAGTGAAATCGTAAATCGCTTGCTGGCACCGACACTTCAATCATTCCTGCCACTTGGAGTGAGCGCAGCGTGAGGGGTGCATGCTCCGCCCCCTGCGCTGTGAAACTGTCGGTGTGCCGAATGTTATGTGACTTCCGGTGCTCAGAAGAAGTGGAGTTCCAGTGTTCTGCCTCTTCAAAGCTAAGAGGCAGACATCGTCTGAACAATCTTCCTCCCTGCAAAAAAAGGGCAGGGAGGAGAACCAACAGCAAAGCTTTTTTTGGTTAAAAAGAAGAGGAACAAGTGTCTTTGTGTAAGTTTTAAGTGTGTCTCAGGTTATGTGTGTATGGGTGTCACTGTGTGTAAGGGTGTGTGTCACTGTATGTAAGGGTATGTGTGTAAGCGGTAAGTGTGTCTCAGGTTATGTGTGTATGGGTGTCACTGTGTGTAAGGGTGTGTGTCACTGTATGTAAGGGTGTGTGTGTAAGCGGTAAGTGTGTCTCAGGTTATGTGTGTATGGGTGTCACTGTGTGTAAGGTTGTGTATCACTGTGTGTAAGGGTGTCTGTGTAAAAGGTAAGGGTGTGTGTGTAAGTGGTAAGTGTGTCTCAGGTTATGAGTGTATGGTTGTCACTGTGTGTAAGGTTGTGTATCACTGTGTGTAAGGGTGTCTGTGTAAACTGTAAGTGTGTAACGGTGTCTGTGTAAGCGGTAAGTGTGTCACTGTGTGTATTAACACACTACCGGGGTGTTGAATATTTAATAAAATATCGGTTGTTGTGTTGTTTGGTGTTTAAAATATTTATTTCTTAATTTTGTGCTCCAAAAATAGGGGGCGTCTTACACAGAAAAATACAGTAATTACTGTACAACAACCAACCCGTTTGATTTATTATTTTTACTTTTGGCAGAAAGTTCTGTTTGTAATAATGAATACGTTCAGCTATATCTTCATACACATACCTCAATTATTTAATTTAATAGATTCCTATCATTTACCTGAGGCAGGTCTGGCACAATCCTGTCTCTTCTCACTGGGGGAAGAACACTCATTGTCACAGTGTAAGGGATATGAACACAGGCCTCCTATTCACAGCGCCAACCAAAGAGATAATTAGATAGACCGTTGCTGTCTGAAAGGAAGCAGTGCAATTATTACATTTTTGGCATCTTCCTGCAACAAATTTAACTGAACACTTTTAATTTCCGCAAGTAATAATCATAAACTAACAGAATATTGTCACATTGCACCAATAGTTTATTAATAATTTTTTTTTTTTATTATTCTTTTTTATTTGAGGATTGCAAGAGTAATGACAGGCATCATACAATACAATCTAAGAGTCATAGAAACAGAAAGTCGATACCCTAGGATTATTTCCATCATGGAACATACCTCTTTTTCCACATTTTCTATTTAGGCGACATAAGATATACAAGCCTTGAATAATCAACACACATGTGCCACAGAAACACAGTGGTCATTGAATAATCAACACACAGGTGCCCCGGAAACATAGCATTATAACAGTGGTAATTTAACGTTGTCACCATCTCTGATATAACTACCCCCCCTACCCGCCTGTATTGTGTCCTCTAGGTGGAGACTTTGATTGGGGAGTTTTGTCTAAGACGTTCATTAGAGTATCAGTCTGTATGGCAAAAGGTATTATATAGCTTGGTTTTGATATCTATATCTAACGTGTTAATATACGCTGTCCAATGTTTTAACAAGGTTTTTGTTTTCTTATATTTATATAATAAAGTTTGGTTTTCAACAATGTTATGGTTGGGGGGGGAGTTCTGAATCCATTGATGGAGGATCGTCTTTCTGGCCGCTGCTAAAATAATTTGGAGAATGCTTTTGTTTCCTCGATATTGGTTATCTATGACCCCTAAAATAGCCAACTCTGGTTTAAGATTTGATATAGGAATACATAGATCTTTACAATATGTCTGTACCTGAGCGATGCTCAACAAACAATAGATTTATAGGTTTGAGTTTAAACTGTGAAGGATATACTATAATAGTGCAAAATTAATTCTGGGATTTGGCTTATATGAGCAATATAAATTCATTACATTGGTTTGGATTGCCACAACACAGACCTTTGCATCAAACATCTAGGTTAGATCCCTCATGTCTGTCCTTACATGAATTTAAGGCAGAAGGTTCCCAACTTTTATTCCAACACTGAGTCAATAATGAACTTAAGTTTATTTCATTCATAGTGTCCCCCTGCTAAGGACTCTATGAATGTAACCTCCAAAGTGCATTGCTGACAATTGTTAGGCAATGCAGTTCGGAAGATACCTGACCGTCACACAGTTCAGCATCATACAGATTTGCATTTCTTACACAGGATGCAATTCGGATGCCACATTCGACCCCTTGGTTCATGTGTGTCATTGACGCAACTGAGCCAAGGAATTCAGAAATGAAAGTAGGAACTTTATTAATCAAATAAAGGTTAAAGTAAGACCCTCCCCCCCCCCCCCCCCCCCCAAAAAAAAAGTTTAATTAAGTTAATTATTGACTCAGTGTTGTAAAAACAAAAAAAAGTTTAGTAGTCCTTAAATGGCTAATGTGTTGAAATTGTGGGTCGACTTTAGATGTCTCCAAAAGATTGATCGCCTGTTGGTGCTTCTTGTCTGGGCTGCTATTTGCTTTAAAACTATTGAGTATTGATAACACATGGCTTTATTCATGAAAGATCATTGCGGGGAACTGACAAGGGAATCGCAAACGTAAGGCTGTAGCAGCCGAGTTGGAAAAAATCACCTATTCAGCTATACTTCAAATTGTGCTATTTTTTGACTTTCAGTTTGCAATTTACATATCAATTCCCTGCAATAACCTCTTTCATGAACAAAGCCTTAAAAAATGGATTAATGTGCCCTGACCTTGTTTTACATGGTGACTGGATGACTATAGTGGACAATGACTCTATATGTGTGGACCATGATATACCCAGCTACAAACCTTACAGTTAGCATCTATGATATAAATAATTCCTCAATGAGTATCCAATTTCACAGTGTGACAGATGACACCGTAAGAATTGATCTTTGATGACGGATCAATTCTTTTATCACAGATTGCTGTTTCAAGTAATGAGTTAGAATGCTCTGAGTCTGCGTGTACTTGTATGTTGATATATCAGTACTATCACGTGTTAGTGGATGGCTATTGAATTATTTATTTTGCTCTTCTTGTTACCATGTTTATATAGCAAAACAAATCATTGCACAATAGGTTGGTATGTTAAAGGGACTGTATCACCTAAACATTGATTATAAAGTGAACGTAGCAAATAAACAATAACTGAGTTAGCAGAATGTCAAGCAAATGCCTAAATTAGGAAAAAAAATGTGTCTCCTGTGGCTTGATATGCAAATTAAACATTTCCCATTGAAAATCAGTTTATTTGCATATGAAGGCATATGTGATGTCATAAGCAGGAGACTCCACAGGCACATTTGTCTTCTAATTGAGTCATTTACTTGTAGTTCTGCTAACACAATGTATAGATCATTTTATATACAAAAAAAAAATCTCTTGAAGGCTTTAATTCTTGAAAAAAAGAAAAAACTCATGTAACTTTGGAGAGGGTGAAGATAAGCAAATACATTGGCAGATTTGGTGATGCTGCCAGTAAATAACAAAACTGATATATTTAATTAATTTAATTAAATGCAGGGGACATGCAAAGCACGGGGACACGCTGGTCCTCTATATATATATATATATTACAGTGATAACCAGACTTGCGAATGGGACTGGGTAGCCTCCAGCGCTACTGAAATTGATGAGTTTTGCAATCCACCATCATACTGAATATCAATAATATCAATTAATTGGTGGAGTTATACAGTCAATGAGCAAATAGTCTATAAATGCAATAAAATTGCTGCCATAGTGTTTTTTTGTTGTTCTTCTTCCTGCATAAATATGATTAAAATTAGAGAAAAGTGAAGTCATATTAGGAAGTTTAAATTCTACCCCAGATGTATTGTCTCAAAGGCAGTACCAAGGTAGCTAAAGTAATTAATTTATGATTAATTAAAGATCCTTCAGAAAGGATATGTTCCTGTGTACTAAATAGTATTACATATGATTAGTTCCAATAGCTAACAATATGGTTATAAAATAAGTTTTAAAAAAATCAGAGTAAAGTGCAGAAAGAAATGATGTGGAACTTTAGAGTAGTAATAACAGGGTGGAAAAACCTCTTACCTCATTACAGAACCATCTCAGAGGAAGAGTTTATATTAATCCTGGGCTGTGCAGCACGCCAGCCACTGGTTGATCATTTTAAACAATGTAGCACAAAGTCCCCGTCTGACTGGGGTGAATTTTGCAGCATTGTGGTAGTAATTTGAGAGCAGGAAAT
Organism: Pelodytes ibericus; assembly: GCA_036172795.1. Classification (NCBI taxonomy): domain Eukaryota; kingdom Metazoa; phylum Chordata; class Amphibia; order Anura; family Pelodytidae; genus Pelodytes; species Pelodytes ibericus. Next base: position 49,392,648 of record CM069857.1, on the reverse strand, counting down.
TCCAAGGGATCTCAACCGCAGCTAACACAGCCAACCCCAGAATCCACAGCCTCAGTCTTACCCAGGCTCTGCTTCTGCTGCATGGTAACAGCGTGTGTGGCAACACAGGGAGCATCACAACCACTGCATGGCAAACTCCTGCTAACCTCACTGTGCCAACCAAACAGGACAACGTTATGCTGCATTAATTATGCAATGTATGCACTGCATTTACGGTTATGCATAGATTATTGTACTTATATTACAAGATTATAGAGCAACTAGACATAGGTCATCTTTAGTATACTATAGGAGTTTGGTTGTGCAAAGTTGTTGGATAGCCAGGGACTGGATTGATCTCAGTAAAACAATAGATGTTATGCATAAAAAGCAATTCTGGTGCTGCGTTCTAAAAAAAATAAGCAATTAGCAGGTATATTTCCTTGGTTTCCATTGCGATTGCGCCACCATTAAATCAACTGTAGAACTGCATTTTATAACTAACCCACCATACGTGCATTATATAGACACTATAGTTTACCTGTTCCACTTATTATAGTTAATAAGACTATATAGACTATATAGTATGCACATGTAGCGGGTGCTGCTAAGCAGATTTCACCACACTGTAATATAGGTCATATTTCACATGTTAATAGAGAATGTATATCGTTTGGTTGTATTAAATGCAAGTTTGAACTGCAGAATGTATGATTTCTATACATTCACAATTAAAAGAGTCCATAAGCAGCACTGTTCAAATGAAGAAGTTAAATATATAGGTATCAGATCCAGACACTATCTGTTTAATCCAACAGAGACATTACAGTAACAAAGGCTTACCTTATGTGTCCGGGGGCACTGTCAGGCTGAAGATGATGGCCAGTGAGGGAGAGAGAGCTGGGAGATGGAGGAGGCGGGCCAGCTGCTTCCAGCTGCTTCTCGTTACTTGTTGTGACTCAGATAGTTCAGTCTCCAGGCTATTATTCCTTACTCCTTCTCTGTTTGCAGCTCTGTGCGCTGAGCAGTTTTTTTATGTGGGTGATGGGAGTGACTAAGCCCCTGTGGAGTAGTCTGTTTTCATTCAGGAAATGCCTGTACACCCCATGCTGAGCAGAATGAACTTAAGAGTTACAAGGATGGAAAATAGGCAGATTTTTTTTTTTATCACACCCACATGCCTGTTGTGACCCCTATAACACATACATGAGACAACCGTGGTCTGCAGACGGTACCATTTGTTTACATTCTTATCCTATTCCTAATTAACAACCCAAGAAACAGCAGGGGAATGGGGGGGCATGTCTATTTCTGTCCATTCTGGTTCCTTATATTTTTTTAAAAAGGATTTGATTTTTCCACCATTATTATATCAAATGCAGGGCCGATCCTAGGGTCACGAGCGCCTGGGTGCAGGATTTTTTTTGGCGCCCCCAGGTGGGCGTGGCTATATGATAAAACCCTCCCCTTTACACATGTATGTTCCAGGCATACCAATTTTTCATTATTGGGGTAGGGGGATTCTTGTGGAGAGCACAAACTTTATTTTTAGATGAAGGACCAACAAGAGCTTTTATTTTAAATAAAGATATTTATTTGGCAGTAAAACAGTGTAGTGGTTTTATTTATGTCTATGATGCTCAGCCAGCAACATGGGAGACTTTTTGCTGGCTAGCAGTTTAACAGTTCCCATGATGTCCAACCAGCCAAAGTCTCCCATTAGTCTGGCTGAGCATCATTGGAAAAGAAGTACACAAGGAGCAATAAATAATATTCCACCAAGTCAGTCACTCACTTGTCTCTCTCTTCCCATACCGCCATGTCTTTCTCCCTCTCCACTCATACCCTCATGTATCTCTCTCTCTCCACTCATACCCTCATGTATCTCTCTCTCTCCACTCATACTCTCATATATAACTCTCTTTCCACTCATACCCTCATATATAACTCTCTCTCTCTCCACTCATACCCTCATGTATCTCTCCACTCATACCCTCATGTATCTCTCCACTCATACCCTCATGTAGCTCTCTCTCTCCACTCATACCCTCATGTATATCTCGCTCTCCACTCATACCCTCATGTATAACTCTCTCCACTCATACCCTCATGTATCTCTCTCTCTCCACTCATACCCTCATGTAGCTCTCTCTCTCCACTCATACCCTCATGTATATCTCGCTCTCCACTCATACCCTCATGTATATCTCGCTCTCCACTCATACCCTCATGTATAACTCTCTCCACTCATACCCTCATGTATCTCTCTCTCTCCACTCATACCCTCATGTATCTCTCTCTCTCCACTCATACCCTCATATATAACTCTCTCTCCACTCATACCCTCATATATAACTCTCTCTCCACTCATACCCTCATGTATAACTCTCTCTCCACTCATACCCTCATCTATAACTCTCACCACTCATACCCTCATGTATCTCTCTCTCTCCACTCATACCCTCATGTATAGCTCGCTCTCCACTCATACCCTCATGTATATCTCGCTCTCCACTCATACCCTCATGTATAACTCTCTCCACTCATACCCTCATGTATCTCTCTCTCTCCAGTCATACCCTCATATATAACTCTCTCTCCACTCATACCCTCATGTATAACTCTCTCTCCACTCATACCCTCATCTATAACTCTCACCACTCATACCCTCATGTATCTCTCTCTCTCCACTCATACCCTCATGTATAGCTCGCTCTCCACTCATACCCTCATGTATATCTCGCTCTCCACTCATACCCTCATGTATAACTCTCTCCACTCATACCCTCATGTATCTCTCTCTCTCCAGTCATACCCTCATATATAACTCTCTCTCCAATCATACCCTCATGTATAACGCTCTCCACTCATACCCTAATGTATAACTCTCACCACTCATACCCTCATGTATCTCTCCACTCATACCCTCATATATAACTCTCTCTCTCTCAACTCATACCCTTATGTATAACTCTCTCTCAATTCATACCCTCATGTATATCTCTCCCTTCATACCCCATATATTTTCCATGTCTATCTTTCTGTTCCTCATGCTCCCCATGGTGGTCTTTTTTTCTGCATGTCTGTCTCTCCATCTATACACCCATGTCTGCTGTCTCTTTCTCTTCATAACTCACATGTATGTCTCTCCCTCCTCATAATCCTGTGTATTTGCCTATTAATATGCCACAGCCAGTTTGCCCATTTATATGCCACTGCCAGTTTGCCCATTAATATGCCACAGATAGTTTGCCCATTAATATGCCACAGATAGCTTGCCCATTAACATACCACAGTTAGTTTATCCAATAATATAGCACAGTTAGTTTGCCCATTAATATGCCAGTGTCAGTTTGGCCACTAATATGCCAGTGTCAGTTTGGCCACTAATATGCCAGTGTCAGTTTGTCCATTAATATGTCACCACCAGTTTTCCCAAGAAAAGCATTACCCCCTCCCCCCATTCCCCAGTACTCACCTTGCTGCTGCTGTTTTGTGACTCCTCCGCACAGTCTTCCCTCTATGCACACTCAGAGTGCAGTGCAGGAGGCGGGAAATAGCCGCCGACTGGATGGGGACTGTCAAGTGGGCAGCGGTGGCCCCTTTAACCGGTTAAAAGTTGCCCTGCCTACATACACACCCACACTTACGCACAGGGTCATGCATAAATACACACAGTCACACTTACACAGACTCACTTAGTCAGGGCCGCCACTAGGAATTTCAGGGCCCATTAATGAACACATTTTCTGCCCCCCCCCCCCCCCCCCGCCAACAATATCTCCCACTCGCCCCACCTACTCTCACAAGCATGTTATCCCAGTCTAGTGTAATATGGAGGGTGGTTGGGAGCAGTTGGTCAATATGCCAGTAATATTTTGCCCCTCAATATGCCAGTATTTTACAATTTACTGTGCCAATATTTTGCCCCTTAATATGCCATTCTTTTGCCATTTAATGTGCCAGTATTTTGCCCCACAATATGCCATTCTTTTGCCATTTAATATGCCATTCTTTTGCCACTCAATAGGCCAGTATTTTGCATTTTAATATGCTAATATTTTGCCCTTCAATATGCCATTTAAAATGCCAGCGTTATGCTTGTTATTTGCACCCTTCCCCAGTACTTACCTCCTTGCTGCTCTGTCTCCTGGTGCTCTGCTCTGCTCTGTTTAGCAGGCCCCCCGCCTGGAGGGGAGCGCTTAACGCTTCCCACACAGCCGCGGACCTGCTAAACACAGGGGATTTTTTTTTTTCTGTTGTGACCTGGACCCCTGATGGTGGGCTTGCACTTAGTCACCATTACACACAGACACCCTTATACACACACAGAGCAATACACACAGTCACACTTATGTACACACACTTACACAGACAGTAACACACACATTGACGCACACAGAGAAAAACACATTCTCACACACACACACTTACATACATTCACACACACACAGTGAAACACACACACAGTGAAACACACATTCACACACACACACACTTACATACATTCACACACACACACACAGTGAAACACACACACATACATTCACACACAGTGAAACATACATTCACACACACACACAGTGAAACACACATTCACACACACACTTACATACATTCACACACACACACACACACACACAGTGAAACACACACTGATACATTCACACACACACACACACAGTGAAACACACACACATACATTCACACACAGTGAAACATACATTCACACACACACACAGTGAAACACACATTCACACACACACTTACATACATTCACACACACACACACACACTGAAACACACACACATACATTCACACACACAGTGAAACACACACACTTATATACATTCACACACATACACACACACACACAGTGAAACACACATTCACACTGAGACACACACTTTCACCCTGACATACAGATTGAAACACACACACTTCGTTTCATTTAAAAAAAAAAACACGTTTTTACTATCGGTCCCCCACCCTGGAGGGAGGAGGACATTTCCGGACGGTGTCTGCAGAGGAGGCAGAACACTGTCATTCAGATCTTCTGCCGGATGTCACCAGACATCCGGCAATCAGACAGCGCGACGGGGCAGAGCTTGCACCCGTCGCGCTGTAATGAGATTAGGAGGTGCGGTGACCGCAGGCGCTCACCTGCAGGCGCTCACCTGCGGGCCGCACCTCCGGAATGAGGGAGAAAGGTGCTCATCGGAGCGCCTTTACTCCCGGTGCGCCTGGGCGCGGTGCACCCCGTGCACCCGCCCAGGATCGGCCCTGATCAAATGTCTGGGTACAATGGAAATATAAATTATTTACGAAGTGGGACAAAGTTCTAAGTGGAGCAATCAGCAGGAGAATCCCATTGGTTTCCATGGTGACTACATTTAGAACTGTCTCACAAGTGACTTTCATAACTATAGTAAAAATAATAAAAAAAGTTTTGCACAAATACAAAATTCTTATCAGAATGTTGAAAAACAGATTCTCCGGTTTATAAACATGAAAAGAAAAAGAAAGAAACATAGTATTATACTGTGAATACAAGTATACAAAACTGAGTATTAACCCCCCAATGAGTATTAATTGGTGTATTAGTGTATTTTGGGGAACCACACTAGGGTTTGTAGCACATTTTTTAGCGCCTGTCACTTTATTTGTATTACTTTCTTAACTATCCCATGGTGGCTTATGTATAAAAAAAGCTATTGTGGCATAATCAAATTTGTAGTAGTCATGGTAACCAATTGAATGTTTTTACTTTAATAACTTTCTAATTAAACAGATTTGAGATATGTAATGGCCAAACATGACCATCTCTTTACTTACTGTTTGGATGATAGGGTGGGCCAACGTTTTATTAAAATGTTTTACATTTCATACAATATATATATATATATACACAAGTATACAGTGTACACTGTAGAAATATATGTATGATGCCATTTTGATGCTATGAATATATGAGCATTCAGATGTGTTTAATAGGTTATGTAATTTCAATTAATGTAATGAAAGAATAATCTTACATCCAAAGGTTACATTACATTACAATCTGGTTGATATCCCGCCATGCCCACAAAATATATATAACATGTCTTTTTCTGAACCACTTCTAAATGAAATGAGAGAGCTGGAGAAAAATAATTACAAGGATTACTCAGTTTACCTCCGAGTCCCATTATAACAGCAACTAATTTTATACCCTGAATATAGTTGCCTTTTTTTCTGTTATTTTTACCAACCCTTGTATAAAATTAAATGAAACTCATTGGCGGGCAGTGCAAGTGGATGGCAATACAATTAGTTAGAGTTGCACATCCACTGCTCATGATCTTCGGTGCTTGTTAGTCTGCTCATATCCCTACAATAAAACGGCCAGGATTCCCAATAAGCAGACTAAAGTATTTTTAAAGAGAGCAATTGGATATTTAAGTGGGGTCTAGAGAGAGTCCCACTTGCTATCGACAAATTCTCCAGTTTTTCACCCAAGCTTGACCCACTGGGCATTTCTTTAATCTACACCCGCCAAAAAAATGACTTCCAGTTTTTAAAAATGACATGGTGCGCAGGTGAGAGGTACCTGAAGTACTGATTGGTTTACAATCCAGCCCTGAAAACATGCACACATATTTGGTGATAACATTTCTGAAATAAACAAGAATGCACAAAAGAGAACAGAGTGACAGAGATTATACATTGTTTATAGCAAATGGTTAAATTATAAGTAATCATTTGGGGATTTTGCTTTAAATATAGGAATCATCATATTATTAAAATAATGTATTGTCTCTGTGATAAGCATATTTGATATTTTATTGTAAATAATTATATAAAAATGTTTTGCTTATATACTAATAAAAAATGCAATTATGCATGAGAAAACAAAAAAAAAAAAAAATACAAAAACAAACATGTGACAATGTATATAAACAAAAAGTGATAATATAACCACAGCACCCTGGCTGGAATTGCACTGACATGTGCTAGAGCCCTTAAATACCGACTCTAGTATGTATAACATAGCTGTACCTCAGTCCTCACCATCTGGCAGACAATGGAATATGAAGGGCAGCTTCCAAAAATAAGTACCGGTATATAGGAGAAAAGGACATAGCATGATACTGTAAAATATATAACAGTCAAGCCAATATGTGCCGATCTTCAGTGGCCACTGAAGTCCGATTTGGTACACATTGGGAACCAAGTTAAGAGCTGCCCAGTATTTCACAGTGTGCCTCTGAATATGTCTGCAATCCAGACATCATAGTCAATTAGACAGTGGTACCTAACCTGCCAAAAACACCATAAAAGGAATATAAAATGATTCCCTACCTACACCCTCTACCTATACCTTTCCCAGGTAGGGGGATGACTCACTTATAAAATAAAAAAACAACCCTTTGGATGCCAGGGGATGGGCTGGACAGTGAAAATCCTAAAATTATACCTGTTCCTGATGTCCAGCAATGATACGCGATGCCCTCAAGTCCATTGATGCCCTCAAGATTGTGACAATCAGAAGCCTCTCCTTTTCTAGCTATACCATTACTTGGCTTTGCTTGGCCCCGAATCCTGTGGGGGGCTAATTTTCTAATAAGGGGTTTGGGGCCAGCCCCTGAACCCCAGGGGTCTTATTATTTTTATATTAAGTGTTTGGGGGGCCTTTGGCCAGCTCCAGAACCCTGGTGGGTTTATTTGGACAGCCCCCGAATGCCAAAAGGGCATTTTTATTAGGGGGGGTTCAAGGGCCTTTGGGCAGTCCCAGAACCATAGGGGGATTTTTTTTATTAGGGGGCTTTAAGTAGTCCCCAAATAGCAGAGGGGTATTATTTTTATTGGGGGAGGATTGGGGGCTTTTAGGCAGCCCCCGAAACACAGAGAAGATATTATTTTTATTAATTTTATTTATTTTACTTTATATATTTTGTTTTAATATATTTAATTATATTTTTTTAAAAAATATATATTTTTAATTTTATTTAAGTTTGGGCCATTTCAGGTGGACTTGCAATATTTTGCAATTCCCGAAGTCCTCCTATTGACTTCTATGGGAGCACTTCAGGTATTTCCAAATAGCCGCGATCCTCCCAAAATGGCTGTGAAATAAGCCAAATTCGTCTCCATATAAGTCTGTGGGGAGGACCAAAGCTACCATTTTTAGCAGCCAAACTCCGTAGGAGCCGATTCGAGATCACTTCGGTGGTTTCTGAGTAGCCCAAGTTTGAGGACTACTTGGATCACCGAATTGATCAGATTGGGTTGAAAACTCTGAGCTCTGACTCTTATGTCCTATATAAGCTATAGAATAATATGGAGGCATTACAAATATTTGTTAGTTTACAGGATATTGAATAGGTCAGAGGCGTCCACCATATGCCCATAGGCCAATGTGCGGCCCAAGTGACTTAACTAGTCTTATAAATAAGTAGTTTTCTTTGAATAAAGATGATTTAAACACTTTATTGACTTCTTTTGCATTGCTGCTAAACAACCAAACTTTTGTTCTTTGGCTAACAATGTTTTTTTCCCCATTACTGTAAATGAAAAAAGTACAATGTTACCCTCTGCAGAAAACAACATGGACACTCCTGTAATATGTATCTTATAGGCTGTTTCTAGCGTTGCAACAATAAAAAATAAAAAAAATACAATGGGGCCTTCAGAGATAGATAATCTGTGTCAACCTAGCTCTTATGCCAGAATGTTGAGCAAGAGGCTGATCAGTTGGTCAGAAACTCATGGGAGATGTAATGCACAAAAGTAGAGAGTGTCTGGATATTCATCTTTTAGTTAAGAGGATCTTCTTTTCATAAATTAATAAAGTGCAAATAAAAGATTTGTATGAATCCAGATGAATATGAGGAATAGTGCTATAGAACGTAGGTTCTTTCTCTTCTTTATATAGACCTGTATTACAGTTTAATAGGCAGTGCTGCTCTCTGGTGGAGAATATGTATACATTAATATCATAAGATTGTAGCCAATGTATGTAAGACTTCTTGTTAGTTATTGAATAATTGTTTATGAAGAGGGGTCTGTATATTATTAAAAAGTAACTTTTATTCTGTATTGTTAAGAAGTAATTGGTAGCTGACAAACTGCTACCATACAAATAAATACCAAAGCAATACTACAGAGTGTATATACAAAAAAGGAGAAAAAAATATAGTTAAAAAATCCCTTTCCTCACATAGAAGAGGTGAAAGGTAGTGTCGAGGTTGTAACCACTGTATTGTGCTAGTGTGATTTTCCAATATTTTTTCACACTGTTTCATTGTGGTTTGCCCCCCTATTATTTGTAGGAGGAACTATAAGTAACTAGTGTCCTGTGGTTTGCCGAGAGCAATATATCGGACCCTTAGGTGGCTTTATTTAGCTCCAATATGGCTTACAACTTCACCATACGCATCCTTATATTTAGTAATAGTATGCTTTACCTGAATTGGATGTAGATTACTGGGCTCCCCATTCGATAGTCCATATTAATGATCTATTTTCTTCCAATGGCCTTCTGCCCTTCGATCAACTGAAAAACCATTTGATTTAAGTTTACTTGATGCCCCAACACATGAGAGACTTGTGACACTAATTAGAGAACATTTTGCTCTTTCCATTCAAGATCTAAATGTGTTGAAATTGGATACGTCAAAATTAGAAAAAATCGATTTATTAGATCCTGGTCGGAAACAAAGCATCTCCTTCTGATACAATATTTTTGGAGGTGACGTGTCATGAAAACAAATTACATGTTGAGGTGGGAGAGTGAGCTGGGAGGGATATACATAGTAGAGAAGTGCAATTAATTTGTATTATCGTTAAAAGGTATCACTCAATTTGGAATCCCATTACAAATTAATTTCTAGATGGTACCTAACCCCTTCCAAACTTTTATAATAAATGTTGGAGAGACTGCGGTCAAATTGGTACATTACTCCACGTCTTCTATTCGTGTCCCAAAATTAAAACTTATTGGCTGAAAATTCTCAAATTAATTAATCACATATTAGAATTCGATGTATTATTATCCCTGTGTCTTTGTCTCTTTAAGAAAATTCCACCTAACCTCCCTAGATACAAAAAAAAATGATACTAGGCCATCTTCTCATTTCAGCTAATTCCATCATCTCTCGTCATTGGAAGTCACCCACTGTACCAACTGTGGGTGAGGTCTTATTTCTCGTTTTTTGAAAATAAAAGGTGTGAATTGGCTTTTCGTGATCCATCTACTTTCACATGGGAAGATGATGTGAAAGATATGATGTGAAAGACTTACCTGACTGATTACATACTCTGCTTCCTGATTATTATTTTTTTTAGTACCATTATTTACTTGACACTTTATTTTATTTTTGTGCTTAGTTTACTTATTTCATATACAAATATTTATATTATTTATGTGTTTTTTATTTGCTTGCTTGATTAGTTTTGACAATGGTTCATAAGTCATTATATATATGCCAATGTTGTATGTTATATTACATTATTTTAAAACTTGAATAAAAATATATTTAAAAAAAAGTAAATAGTGTTTACCACAATTCCAGGCTAATCCTGCTAGTTGAGGTGATAGTCTTCCTTTGTTTAGCCAAAAAACTAGCACCCCTATAAAGTCATTCTCAACCACTGGCCAGGAATCTTACTAGAAAATATTAGGTACCTGAGGTAAACACAGGACAATAGCTTATGCTGTCCCACAGAACTGCCCCTGCAGATCAAGCCACAGTGTCACTTTCCTCCATAGTACATGTTATTTTGCCCCACAGAACATGCCACAGCATAACTTTGCCAATTAAAATAAGCCACTGTCAGGTACCAATTAACATGCCACAGTCACTTTGTCATTGACATATGCAACAGTCAGTTTAAATATGCCACAGCTTGCCCATTAATTTGCCAGTGTCGTTTTGCCATTAATATGCCCCAGCCAATTTGCCCAATAATATGCCAGTATTATTTGCCATTAATATGCCCCAGCCAATTTGCTCAATAATATGCCAGTGTTGTTTTACCATTAATATGCCCAATAATATGCCAGTATTATTTGCCATTAATATGCCCCAGCCAATTTGCCCAATAATATGCCAGTATTATGTTGCCATTAATATTCCCCAGCCAATTTGGCCAATAATATCCCAGTATTTGCCATTGATAATCCCCCAGCCAATTTGCCCAATAATATGCCACTATTTGCCATTTAATATGCCCCTGACAAGTTGCCCAATAATATGCCAGTATTATTTGCCATTAATAAGCCACAGCCAGACGGCGGCTGTTGCTTGCTGTGTGATGACGTAGCGACGTCAACGTGTGTAGGGGGCGGGGGGTACTGGTGGCGTCTAATGGCGGATCCCGAGATGTAGATCACCGTGTGGTGAACGTTCCAGGGGCAGAGCGTTTTATCCGTTCTGCTGGCTTTGACTTTGTGGGGCTGTCTCTGGCTGGCTGCCTGGCTTGTGGAGGAGCAAATCTGATTAAATCGATTAGCTGCTGGACCTGCTGAGAAGCACTGCCTGAACTCTCAGAGGCAGAGGAAGATTACCTCTAGCTGGAAGGACGGGTTACTCACAAGCTGCAACTAATTGAATATCAACCCCTGACTGCAAAATACTGCCTGCTTGAACAACTACTGATAAGTAGAAAGCTCAGATCTTTATATTACTTTTTGTTTGTTTGTTTGCTCCTAATCATGTGTGATCTGAAATGCTGAATCGATTGGTCAAGTTCACAGGCTAAAAGAAAAAGTGCAATAGAGACTTTTGACTAACACACCTTTTTTTTTTGTAAATATTTTGTGCACAAACTCTGAACTGAGACTCAGGGGAAATTCCTTGTATATATGAATCTGATTTAATGCTCTCTGTCTAACACGAGGGCTGAAAACTCTTAAAGAAAGTCTTGATTAAGGGTTAAGAGTAATCCCTGTTATATATACACCGGATCATTTGATTGAAATTGTATGTTAAAGAAACAGTGTATCTGAAACATCTAAAGAAATAAGATCTAGAATACTATAATAATATTTTGCAGGCACAGCACTAATTAAGTGGTTAAGACTGAAATATAACCAACTATTTTCATGCCGCCTAAAGGGGATAAGGCTGAAAAGCCTGAAAAGCCTGAAAGATCAGATAGATCTAAGAATAATGCAAAAATGGTGAAACCACAACCCATAAATGCATTTTATTCCCCCGAAGTCAGATGAGCATTTCAACCATGTCAGATAGATCTCCTGACTCCAGAATTAGTCTTGGGAAAGACCAAGCAGATGGGAATATTTCACAGACAGATTTGACAACAGCATTGGAGGCATTATATTTGCAAATCAAAACCGATCTTGATCAGAATGTCATTGACTACAAGGCGGAGATGCTCCAGATAAAAACAACACTACTATCTCAGGCTAATGAGATTATAATGCTCCAGCAGAAAGTTAATGAGTTACAATCATACAAAGCCAAGCTAGATGATGACCTCACTAAAATGAGTTTAAAAATGGCAGATATAGAAAACAGGTCCAGGAGACAAAATCTTAAAATAAGGGGCATTTCGGAAGAATATACAGACCTGGAACAATACGCCTTTGATTTATGTTCCGCATACATAGATCCAAACATCCTGGGCCCTAGACCAGTGGAACGAATCCATAGATTGCCTAAACCCCCATCATTAGCCCACTCTTCAGTAAGCAGGGATAGTATCCTGTGCTTCCAAAGTTATAAAATTAATGAGATGCTGGTTCGGAGGATGAGAAATAACCCCTCAAGAGATCCAAGGTTTATGGGATTAACAACCTTTTCGGATTTATCGTCTGCTACCAGAACTTTTAGGAAAAAAATGTCATCCCTCACCGCATACCTTAGAGAGAGGAGGGTTGTCTATACCTGGGGGTACCCGGCTAAGATCCGAATTACATATGAAGGCAGAAATCTGGCATTTCAGGAGCCTGAGCAACTGAAGGAACAAATGCAAGAATGGGGCCTTCAGATTTGAGCATCAATCAGTGAATACCTTTTTTTTTTCTTTTTCTTTTCCCTCTGGAAATGGCAGTAATGTAGAGACAATGAATATCACAGTACTGTTCTTGATCTCGTAAGATATTGTGTACGACCACTGAGATATTACTTAGGACATGTTGATCTATTGCTACGTTTGAGAAAAATCTGGATTCCACCTGAAACATGCTACAGAGTTGCTGCCCCGAACAATATTGTTAATAATTGCCAAGGATATGTTTGAAATGGTGTGTTTTTTGAGATAATGAATATCACAGCACTGTGTTTGATTCTGTAAGATATTATACACGATCCCATCATCTGAGATGTGCTGATCTGAATAATCCTTGAACAGTATCCTAAGTTTATCGGTGGTATCGCCATGTGTGAGAAAAACATTGGTTCCATCTTAAGCATAGTGACAAGGCCGCCCGTCCTGAAAATTCTGTTAATAACTGCTAAGGATATGTTTTATCGTTTGATTTGATTCGGTTATTTTTTTTACATTTTTTTCTCTCTCTCTCTCTTCTCTTTTTTTCTTTTTTTTTCTCCTTTCCTTCTGGAAATGGCAGTAATGTAGAGACAATGAATATCACAGTCCTGTTTTTTGATCTTGTAAGATATCGTGTACGACCACTGAAACATTACTTAGGACATGTTGATCTATTGCTACGTTTAAGAAAAATCTGGATTCCACCCGAAACATGCTACAGAGTTGCTGCCCCGAACAATATTGTTAATGATTGCCAAGGATATGTTTGAAATGGGCTTTTTTTTCCCTCCCTCTGTTTGATGGTACCGCGATTTGTTTTTATACACAATATTAGGATTAACTAGAATTATTATTGTTTGTTACTAAAGAAAGTAAGGAAGAGATCTCACTGGGGAGGTGTTATTGTGGGGGAGGGGGAGGGGAGGGTGGAGTGAGGGAGAGAGAGGATAGGGAATCTATTTTTTGGTTATCTAGATTATATTGATAATCCGCATGGGAGGGGATATTATGCCATGTATTGAGATTTCGGGATAGATGCGGATTAATTATCACTGACGCAGAATGATTGAATATAGTACACACGACGTAGAGTAAAGTATAGCTAGAACGTTTTTTTTATTTTCTTCTCTCTTTTGGGCACATATTATAGATATAATATCACTACAGATATAAATTAAGTAAACTCACCCTTATTTGGACACGAGAGATTGATAGAAATTTATTATTACTTGTTACAGGTTCGAAGAATATTGTTGAAAGGGAGGGGAATATCTTTTATAGAATGAATATATATTAAAAATCACTTGTTAGAACACTTATGTTATTTAAGATTATAATGGCAAATACTCGAGATGGTGCCGATTGAGGTGGATCAGTCACCACTGAAAAACAAAGAGAAAAGGATGGGAGTAATACACAGATAAGACCAGTGGTGATTATTATAGATAGAATTTTTTTTTCTTTTTCTTTTTGTCCTGAGCATTTATTATAAATACAATACCACTATAGATACAAATTAAGTAAACTCACCCTTATTTGCACAGGAGAGATGGATAGAAAATGATTATTAGTTGTTACAGGTTTGATTAATATTGTTTGTAAAGAGAAAGGGAGGGGAATATTTTTTTATAGAATGGATATATATTAGAAATTACTTGATATAATACTTATGTTATTTAAGATTATCATGGCAAACATCCGGGATGGGGCCGATTGATGTGGAACAGTCACCACTGAAACATAAAGAGTAAATGATGGGAATAATATACAGAATATAGCAGTGTTGATTATTATAGATGGAATTTTCTTCTTCTTCTATTTCTCTCTGTATTTTTTCTTTTGAAGGTGTTAATGGTAAGATTTTAGACGTATGGAATTGGATGGGATTTTGATTAGGGATGTGACGCCACTAGAAACCCTCCCCCGAGCTCCCAGATGGTTCGGGGAATTTATCCTGACACGGGCCTGCTCTTGTTAAGGGCCGACACGATGGACAGGAGTACTGTTTGTAGAGTGATGGTATATTTGCATATGAGTGAGTGTGTGAAGGTCCACTGTGCCATTTGGGGGGGGGGGGGGGGGTCGACTGGGTATTTCCCGGGCTGCTTGATCACGGATGGTGCTTAGATTTGTGACCTTGAACGTGCAGGGGCTCAATTCTCCACATAAGAGAGCTTATTTATACGATCTATTGACGGAGAATGCCATTGATGTGGCTTTTTTGCAGGAGTCTCATTGGAAGAGAGACCAGAAGATCCTATGGAGATATCGTAAATATCCCCACTTGTATCAGTCAGCAATGTATGGTAAAATAAGAGGGGGTAGTGATACTGATTGCTGGAAAAAATAAATTTGAGTACATCTTTCATGAAACAGATTCAGAAGGCAGACGATTGATTTTAATATGCCAGATTAATGATATTTTGTACACCTTTATGAATCTATATGCCCCGTCAGAACAGGGAATGCACTTTTTGAACTCCTCACTGGATAGACTGGACAGGGTGTTCAAAGGCTTAGTGATCATCGGAGGAGATCTAAATTGTATTATGGATATCGATATGGA